>JAATHB010000456.1:0-54197 GCA_014822075.1 Fusarium buharicum | reverse complement strand
GTGTGAGGGAGGGTGGTGGAGAGAGGGGAGAAGTCTGCTTCTGTTGGAATTCGGGGAGGCATTTTGAAGTTGTGAGGGTGGTGATGGTGATGATGTTGATGTTGAGATCAAGTTTGAGGTTGAGAATTGGCGATGATATAAAGAGCGGGGCTTGGAAGTTACTAGATCTTTATAAATATTGCTTGAAACTATCACACGCCTCAATGAATACGCTCAAAGAAATATATATGCTTCCATTCGTTAAAATATACATAGATCACCTCCAGATGAGATATTCAAGATTGCCGAAGCACCGGAAATCGTCAAACACGGACTCGGAAGTGGGGCTAATCGGAGTATCGGAGCCGACTCAACTCAGAATGCATTGTAACATGTCTTGAGACGTCTAATCTTGAACGCTATATCGAAAATGACAGTATCTACCAATATAAAAAAGAATGTACCAGTATATATGCCCATGAAAATTTACTTAAAATCATCATATACCTCATCAACGCCTTGTCAACTCGTCTCTATCCAAGCTCCGGGCTTTGACCCGCGACGGACCGGGCCTCATCTCTGTCCACTCGCCGTCTGCTGTCCAAACACCGGCTTTTGTATAATCACCACTGTCGCTTCCTTCCATGTATGCGAAGCGGAAGTACTCTGGTAGATCTAAACTACTGTTTCTGCTCCAGACAAAATCACTTCTCTGGTCTACGTCGCCAAAGTATGTTCGGAAACGCTCTACGTCGTTGACAAGGATGCTGATGCCGTCGTAGACTTGGCCTGGTGGCTCATCCCATGTGAAAGTGATGTTTGACACTGCACCAGTCCCATTGGCAAGGTTGATAATGGGCGTTTGGATTGAGGGGAGATGGGTACCCCTTTGAGCGTCGCCCTGTAAAGCCTCCGATGTCTGCAGCACCGGATCAAAGCCCCATCGAGCAATACCGCTGATGAAAAGACCGATAAGAATTCCTTGATATAGTAGAGATGGCCGTGTCTGCATGCTTGTTCCTGGAAGGAGGAGAAGAGCAATTATATAATGGTGTATCCGCAAACTGAGCGCCGGAATAGTAAGTGAGATAAGAATTGCTGCCACCAAAAGCGCATACAGCTTAAGGTACTTGATAAGGCGTCCTTCTTGCCTAAAGAACCACACCTGCGAAGTAATAATCACGGCGAGAATGATGATGATGATAGCCAAAGCAGCTCTGGCACCCGGTTGCTGTTCGAGATCATGCTGGTTAAGTCGCTGGATCGGGATGAAGCTGAGGGTATAGTTTTCCAAGCCTCCGACCCAACAGCCACCTAGCCACAGAATCGTCTTTTCAATCTGGGCTGTAAGACCACCTAGTGTTCGACGGACGCCCATCTTGTCGTACATGACCCATGCACAAAACATGGCGGGAAGAAACTTTCCGATCAAGTTGGAGAAGAGCGCCGCGACGGATGTATGCGGAGGTGGATCAGTCGCCATACCGACGGTCCAGAAGACGCCTGTAAAGACAGGGAAGAAGAACAGAGCGGGTGAATTGGTAAAGAGAGATAGTACTCCTGTAAAGACGGTCGAAACAGCCAATAATGCCCATCGCATATCGGTCGAGGAACATTGAACGCCTGGGGTGAAGCGGAAGGATAGAGGAAAGTAAGAGTCAAATCCGACGCTTGGGATGCCGTGGTGGTTCGATGCAGCGTAGTTTTGATCGTTACCGATCATTTCTACAACACCACAACCACCATTCGCGTTAGAGATGATACCAGCGTGAATGGCAGATCCACAGATGAATGAATCTCCACGGTACACAGCATCTTCGGATCCGTTGGTTCCTGGTCCGCCTATGACCATGGGTGCATAGATAACTTCTTGATCTCCAACAGCCCTCGGGTTCAAAACATGATAACTCTCGCAATTAGCCGTGCATTTAAATGGAAAACCACTTCCGTTAAAAGGACGACAATCGTTTCCGTCTAATCCGCAGAGATTCTTTGCGCCCCAATATGAAGCTCCGCAGCTGATCGTCTGCGGCATACCCCATCCTTCAATCTCGCTGGCTACTGTATCCTGGCGTTTAACAAGAGCAAAAGTGACGATCCAGATGGAAAGATAAAAGAAAACCAGCCAGAAACGGTGCTTGAACTTGGGTAAAAAGCGCTCGACTATGAGGAGAGGATATTCTTGAATTATCGGAAATAGCGGCTTTATGCGATACGGCTGAGGATTCTCAGGACCGTGAGACCACTTGACGATCCATTTACCGGTTCGACGAACAGGATATGGAACCCATTTCCAGCGCTTCCACGAGCTTTCGTCCTGGATGAATCGCGGGGTCGGGGGATCGCTATCGTCGACTTGGAGGTTGGAATGGGTTTCGAGCGGCGCATCCGGATGGGCTTGGTCTTCTGATTCAGGTCGTCTCGCCGTGTCTCTGTCTGTATCGCTGCCACTGCCAGTGACAGGCACGACATTGACGTCTACTGAATCGTGGCCTGCCATTAGAGGTTGAGATTCTTCCTCTTCATGGCTCACCATTGTTGAAAGAGAAAAGAAGAGAACCAAAAATGATACACTGGATTGCGTACTTCTTTCTTGGCTTGGCTTCGGCCCTGCGGGTTTGCCTTGTCCGAGAAAACAAAGTGGAGAGTTCCCACCAATCTGATCTCAGATGGAATGGACTATCTGTGTGTCTGACTGACCCTTGTCTTGTGTCACACTTTGGTTTTCGTCTTGTTTCGCAGGTTCGAAGTTTGATAGGTGAGAGATTTTATGAAGCAAAATGTTGTATCGTGTAGAATGTCACCTCATCCATTCAGTTTGGACTATTTACTCCAGATGCGACACGGTCAATTGTAACATAACGTTAACTCAAAGTGCCATGTATTGGTTGGTTGAGCCAGTCCAGCGGCCCGGCAGGATAGCTCTCCCGGTTCTACGCTAAGAAGCAGGTACATTTAATGTGCCTGAACCACTTACAAAGGGAACGCCTCCGACATTGAGGAGTTGACCAAGTTATCTGTAATCATTGCAGCCATAAGTAAGAGTTAATATAGAGGTTTTAACTGCTAGTACTCCTCAAGGTACTGAGTTAGAACATCCTATTGGTAATATGCACATAATGGTAAGTAACTTTTAGGTAATCGAGGTCACTTACAACTTTCTTCAGCCTCGATCGAACCCTTCTCTCAAATTCAGAATTCATCGACCAATTCATTACCATTTCTTCAAAGAGACCGTGAGAAAGCTTTCTCATCAAGAACCAATGTATTTTATCCTTAGTCATATCCCACATTTACAAATACATCAAACAACCTAATCTACATACCACTTTATAGACACACTCAATCAGCACCGTAATGCAAAAGTTATCCCCATCAAAGTCAATCGCAGTTTACATCTCGCAGTATGAATCATCTTTCAAACTCTGGTATTTTCATGTTTAAAAGCGTCATGTCCCCGATTTAACCCGACTCTCCAACTTCCCATCCGACCAAGCATCACCCACACTGCGATACATCAAAACATCACACACTAATCCAATATGGCTTCTTCACTTTACAAACTCACCCAAGCCCCTCTATCGCGACTTTTCGCACGTATTCCAGATTTTCCAAGAAACCAGGCGCTGCTTCAGTTCCGACCGCTACAAACCACATCCTGGACTCGCGCCCGAGTAGTCGAGGATAGAAATAATCTGGGGAAATTACCAAGGAAAGCGTACGAAATTGAAACAAGTCGAGTGCTACAGTCTATAAGAAGATCCCGGGAAAATACTGCGACTGCTAACCGTAACCAGAGGGAGCTACTTGAGCTCATAAGACAGCACGACGGATCGTTTGTGATGACGGTTCTCAACAAATACCATGAGCTAGAAGGAATTCATTTCAAGGATATACCTTCCAAGCACTACACTCATAGTAGTGAATACCAAGAGAAGTTTACAAATACTCAAACTGGCATTCGTAAGAGACAATCCATTTATTAACAAATAAATTTGGAATCGTTGCTGACTCTTGTACCAGTTGCTTTTACGCTCTTCGTCACATTCGCGCTACATTTTATTTGCAGCAAACCTTCAGGTCCAAAAGGCCCAAAGCCGAATGCGTCTGGAGGAGTCATGGTACTTGAATCGGCAGTGTCAGGGTTAGGCAGCACTGGAGAGAAGGGAACGCCCGAAGATAAAGGCGCGTATCTGTCGAGGTCCCCTTAGGGAGTTTCAAATTCTCTGTGCTCATTGCACTAGATTTTGGTTTTGACTATGGTACCAATTCCGGAAGCCTCTTATGTCCAACTATCAGTTTTTATAGCGAGTCCTAGGCATTTGTTTCTTCTCATAGAAGTCTAGAAAAAGACGAAAAGAATATAACACTCAATTGTTTCCCTCATAATCTGGAGCGTAGACTTGACAATACCCTGGTGTTAACAGCGAGGTGCTTGCTTGCCTGTCCTATAGTGTCTGGTCAAAGGGCATGTTCATCTGATTCGGCACGCCTCCAAAGGGCAAGGTGCATATAGAATGATAAGGAAGGCATTTTCCCACAATACAACTATAAAGCCAAGTGTTCCTATCATCCAAGTTTTAGCTAATGGTTGCATTGTAATCTGCACTGCAGGTAGACTTGTCCTGTCTACAGGTACATCTTTTGACTTTTCTTTTCGTAAAGTTTCCACCAAGCTCAAGCTGCATTACATAAAGCATTTAGCATCGCATGTTGAATCATTTTATAGATTCTCATGATGCAGTTAATGTATAAGAGGGCCATTTTCTTCTCGTTTCCTGGCTTGAATCTTCGATTTCTACACCACCAACAACAACATCGGACCGGCCTCAACACCAGCAACACATACAATACAATAGGATACTGCGCGTCAGAAGCACCTAACATGGCTTCTGCGCTTTCCAGACTTGCTCAGTCCCCAATTCTGCGACTCGTCGCACGTACAAATATCTTGTCACAGCGGACATTTCCCTCCCAGGGATCTCGAGCACTGCACCAAACCCGACCTTTACAGCAGGGAGCTGGGTATTCCTATTTTAAAACCCTCGGAGAGCCAACTGTCATCTATTTCCTAGGCTGTAAGGCTTATCATCATGAATTTTGAAAATTTTACTAATCCGGCACTTGGACTAGTTGTTATGATGGCCAAGATTCTATTGATAGGCCACAACGTGAGGGCTATAAGAAAGGAACTTATACCCCCTCCTGAAGACGAAGAGGCAGAGGCGGATAATTCAACTGAATCAACAAATAGCTCCGAAAAGAAAGATCTTCCTACATCCAAGGCCTGATGCCTTATGCATTGGTTTTAACTTAGATTAGACTTTGTGAAGTTTTGATCTTATTAGCAAACAGTTAATCCCAACTCTATACCTATTATTCGAATCCTGTATACAACTTAATACTTATTGCAGGCTGTCATCCTGAATTTAATTTAATAACCTTAAAACTCATCCATCATCCAAGCAGGCCAACGTATAAAAGGGATATGTCTACCTGCTTCAGTCTGAACTTTTAACCTCAACACCAAACCAACCTTGATATCAGACCAAGCGGTTTTAATACCACACACCATATAAAATATGGCTTCCGCACTTTTCAGGCTTGCTCGGCTCTCGATACTGAGAGCACGAATCCCGCCGCATCGTCTAATTTCCCCGCAAGGATCTCGAGCGCTACATCATACCCGGCCACTACGTTCTTGGTGGGAACGAGACTGGAAGAAGAAACAGGGCCCTAATTATCTGAATTATGAACTGTCTAAAGAAGTATACTATCTTTTGGTGATGACCGGTAAGTCCTATTTACGAATTTGAAGTCGGTATTGATCTGACACTTGTGCTAGTTTTTATAGTGGGCAAGGTTATATTTATTTCCCGGGACATAAAAACCCTAAAAGAGAAACATAATCCACCAAGTGAGAGGAAGTAGGCGGATGGCCCGAAATGAAAAGAATTCATACCTATTCGGTTCTTGGGAATTCCAACTATAAATGTTTATCAACGCCGCGAAGCACCTGTTCGGGAGGTCTTGTGCCTTAAGCCTAGAATTTATATCCCTATCTTAACTGACGCTAGGTTGGAGATCAAGAACCAGCTTAGAATGAACTGTTTACCACTATGGTCACTCAAAAACTCCCTCTCTACTTTTGAGAACTAAATCTTCAATGAATGCAAGGTGACTTACATCGGATTATCCTCGGAAGTGCAAGGACCGTGCTTAGATAGATATTCGCACTATACTCGCACAGCCCTTTAATCCTTGTTGCAAATACTCCAAGGTCCATGGATTTCACCAACAGCCAGGACAAACATACAAACCGTCGTAACTTGGCCGTATTATTGTAAAATTCTTTGTTCTTCACTTTGACTTTCGTTTCGTTTGCTCAGAACGTCGCTTCCCGTCTTTTAGCTGGTTGTTGGCTCTTCCTATTTTTCACTTCTATCCATCTAAACTCTGCCATGTCAAAATGACCCAACCTACACCAGAACAATCGACACTCACAATGTTTGAGCTACTAAAACCCGCTGTTGCCGATGTTGGGGTTGCTAGACTCGGTCGTCTGGCATTTGCAGGTGGTCGTAGGGTTATGCAGACACCTAATTATGTCGCTGTTGCATCTCGAGGAGTCATTCCTCATTTGACACCGGATAATATTGCCAAGCATACGTCCCTTGACGCAGCATACATGGCAATAGAAGACTGTAGGAGAACTATGTTCTTTTTATGAGTGTTGGTCTAATTCTGAACAGTTCTCGAGAAATCTCAGCCCCCTGTTCTCCAGTTGCCTCCTGGAACACCTCGAAACCTTCAAAATTTTACAGCTTTCCCCTCAGATCGAGCACTGATCCTTGGACCAAGACGCTTTCCAGCTGTAACTACACCTGTTGGAAATGGTGCTCACCACGTCAGCATCTTCACCTCTACCGGTTTTCGCAATCTCACTATCCCCGAGTTCGCCAAGACCATTGAGCTCACTCAACCAGATATTGCCATCCCTCCAGCTGATCTATTCCACAATAGCACTACTCCCACGTCTAAACGCCAGATACGCATGGTTGAGCGCACGGAAGAATGGGTAGACAAGTTCTTTCGCATTCTAGACCCTCAGGGCCGTCTAAAAGAGATGGGTGTCTCCGTCTTTGCTCCTGTCCTGCCTGTCGAGTACCCTATACAGTGGGACTACTTGAGATATCTCGCAGAAGACGTCCGAGACTGTCTCTCTGGTCTTGCTGTTTATGATGTAAATCTCGTACCTGAGCTGGTCAACTATCCCTCCCTTGGAGCTCTGCCACGGTTATCTTTTGGGCCGTCTAAAACTCCTCAGGATCTTCTCCGGCAAGTTGCTCTTGGTATTGACGTATGCACGGTACCTTTTGCCAATACAGCTTCGGACGCCGGCGTTGCCCTATCGTTCAAGTTCCCACCACCAGAATCCTCTGACATGCAGCCACTGGGCATCGATATGTGGTCCCAGGAGCACACTACATCCCTGCAGCCTCTAGTGGACGGTTGTCAATGCTACACTTGCACCAAGCATCACCGAGCATTCATTAAGCACCTTCTGAACGCCAAGGAGATGCTAGGCTGGAACCTCCTCCAAGTTCATAACCACTCGATCCTCAGTACCTTCTTCGCCGGCATTCGAAGTGCCCTGAACGAAGGCACAGGCAAGTTTGAAGAGCTTCACAAGAAATTTACAGAGGTTTACGAACCCGAGATCCCTCTTGGAACTGGAGAAAGACCTCGAGCCAGGGGTTATCACTTCAAGAGCATCGCCGGGCAGACCAAGATCAATGAGCCCAGTTGGCAGGCCTTTGATTCGGTCGATGCTAGCCCCCACCCTGAGGCTATTGCAGAACCGCTCGCTGATGTTAGCCTGAATGCAGACGGGACATTGCCAGGAGATAAGGTTGCACCGGGCCTGGAGAAGTGAGAGGACTAATGTACCAAGCCGTTCACGTCATGTCAGGTACGCTGCTGCGAGGACGTTCTCCCGATGATCTGGCTCGGCCCACCTTGACTGCATGTTGACTCTCAAGGGGCAGATGTAACTTGATTGTCCTTGTCAAGTCGTATCGCGAGGCAGTAGTGTGTCCAACTACCAAGCTGACGGAGCCGCGCTGAGATTGATCACTCCGCCAGTGGGGTTGTAACTGGCATGAAATGTGCTTCTCGTTGTTTTCGTCAAGATGGGACTACATAGAAGACAGCCCTACAAAAGCTCTGATCAATGCTGGAGTTTGCACAGTCCAACACACCCTCCGGTGCGCTGATCCTCATATAGTTGACACCCAACACTAAATTTTCCCACCAAGTTCAAATTTCCGGGGTCTCTGTGAATTGATTTCAGAATTTGAGGCTGAGAATCTATCAGCACGTGTGAAAAATTCTTCTCTAAGCCTTGAGAAACGAAACTACAATATTGAATCGGATAGGTGTTTACAAACACGTGCGTTTGATCCTGCACGTTCAGACCAGTCAAGTCATGCAGATTACTCAACTAGGAAACGAGAAAGAACTTTTTTACTACCACCACGCGAGCTACAAGACGATCTTGGCCCTAGATCAAGACGGTTTATCAGTGGCTTCTTGAAAGGCTGAATTACAGTGGAGATGTAGAGCCAAAAAGAAGCAAAACGCTCTCAAAGTTGAAATGGAAAACGCCACTTACTTCAAAAACCACTGAACATTCAGCACCTCTTCAATCGAGTCTTTGCAAAACGGCCGACAAAGCCCGATTGAGTCGTGCTAAGAAACAACAAGCTTGGCTACAAAGTGGAGAGAACAAGAATTGAGCTTGGTCAAAGCTTTTTGATATCCAGGGATCTGAGGAACTGCGGGAGCAAGGATTAAACAACCAATAGAAGCAGTCAATCTACGCACGAGCGGCATTTGAGCTTCTTTTAGAGGACCACAGCCGAAGGCATCCTTGTCTACAACCTCCGATCTCAACTGCAAGTGTCAGTGGATGGAGCTGAATGGGCTGGGACGGTGGGTGTTCCTATTCGGTCAACGACTTGGGACAAGAGGTAGGATTGCCAAGGATGGGTATGGCTCGGGGATGAGAAAAGACGTCCATGGATGATGGATCATGACTTTAGCACCAACGGTAACTAACAACTAACAAGACAAGCAAGAGTTGACAAGCATGGATCTCAACTTTGCGGGGCCAGCTTACAAGGATAAAACTGGTATAGCTTACACACGTGCTATCGTCCGCCGTCATGAGGCGCCAATTGCTCTTGTGATGCAACCGAATAATCGTACTTTTGCTTCCCCAACTCGCTGGAACTGCTTGTACTTTGTATGTCGATCCGAACCAATCTTGGACACGACCCTGATCATCTCGCAAACTCTATTGGCCAGAAGCGAGGCAACATCAGTTCATGAGAAGTCCTCATCAACTTGGCCCACTGAGGAAGGCCGATTGACAATCCATGACATGCTAAGAGCTCTCGGAGTTCAAAATGTCTTCCGGATGGTGGAAAAGAATGCAGCTACAGTTATCCACGTGGGATCGTCGCACTCGCACAGAATGAGTGAGCGAGTTGATAACGGTTATAAAATGATACAACCCTCGCCGAAAGTCTAAGTTCCTCAAGCTGCCCTCAGCTCCTGCGCTCCAACCCTCAGCTTCAGCTTCAAGCTTTCAAGAATGGTCAAACTCAATGCCATTGCCGCTCTCGCGGCTTCGTTCGCTGCTGTCTCTGCGCAGACCTACCAGCGCCTGGGAACATGTCCTAAGCTCGGCTGCGTTCTCCCTCCCGATCAGAGCGACTTTCTCCCAGGCCAGCTGTTCGACCTGCGCGTTGAGGTTCATGCGCCTGTCAACGGCTCTGAGGCTGCCCACGATGGCAAGCCTGACAAGAAGTTCAAGGTGACCATCGCCAAGGAGGGCGAAAAGGCCAAGGACTTTGCAAAGGTTTTTGGTCTCAAGGAGCCCAAGGTTGAGACGTGGGATTTTCAGTGGTACGAGGATCTGTATGCTGAGGACGCTGGCACACCCAGCGTTGTCAACGTCGCATCCAAAATCTACCGCAAGATTTCTCTCAGCGAGCCTGGCAAGTACACCGTTACTCTGCACTACTACAACGGCGAGAAGACTACTGCCGAGTGGACTGTTCGCCCTCTTCAGCCTAAGCGAAAGGCCAAGAACGTCATCTTCTTTATTGGAGATGGCATGACTACCAACATGGTGAGTTTGTTTGTAAGATGTGCAACTTACACGAGCTAACAAGTGTATCAGATTACTGCTGCTCGTCTTTTGGGACACAAGAGCATCAACGGAAAGTACCAGTCTCTTATGAAGATGGATGAGTTCCCCGTTCTTGGCCACCAGATGACTCACTCTATCGACACCTACATCACCGACTCTGCCAACTCGGCCTCTGCTCTGTACAGCGGTCACAAGAGCACTGTCAACGCCATGGGGTAAGAGAACTGTTTACGATTCTAAAGATGAGAGCTAACAACAAGTCAGTGTCTATGCTGATTCTTCCCCTGATCCTTTTGATGATCCCAAGGTCGAGACCATTGTTGAAATCTTCAAGCGTGTCTGGGGTGGTGCCTGGGGCGCTGTCTCTACCGCTTTCCTCGCTGATGCCACTCCCATTGCTCTGACCGGTCACACCCGTCTCCGAGGCGAGTACGGTCCTCTGATTGACCAGGCTCTTAACGGCCACTACAACTACAGCTGGACCAAGCACGGCGGTCCCGATGTTTTCTTCGGTGGCGGTGCTGAGCAGTTCTTTGCTGGCGAGGACTCTTTCGAGGGCAAGGACTACTACAATGAGTTTGAGAAGAAGGGCTACACCGTCTCCATGAACAAGACCTCTCTCCTCAAGGCTGATAACAGCAAGCGTGCTCTTGGAGTCTTTTGCCAGGGTAACCTCCCTGTCTGGCTGGACCGTAATGTCTACAAGGACAACCTCGAGGATCGCGAGAACAGCCCTACCGGTGGTGAGGGTGATGCCACTGACCTTCCCGGTCTCAAGGACATGACCCTCAAGGCCATTGATGTTCTTAGCACTCGTGGCAAGGACAAGGGTTTCTTCCTCATGTCTGAGGGTGCTTCCATCGACAAGCAGATGCACGCTCTCGACTACGACCGCGCTCTTGGCGACCTTCTCGAGTTTGACGACACCATCCGCGCCACCGTTGAGAAGCTCGAGAAGCTTGACATTCTCGAAGAGACTCTCATCGTCGTCTCTGCTGACCACGGTCACGGCTTCGATGTCTGGGGTTCCGCCGACACCAAGTACCTCGCCGAGCAGGAAGACGACCGCGACAAGCGCCGCGCCGTCGGCACCTACGAAAGATCCGGCGAGTCTCAGTACACCAAGAAAGCCAAGGGTATCAACTATGGCACCGGCGCCAACTTCCCTGCCAACTGGGAGCCTCGCTACGCCATTGCCGGTGGTGTCGCCGCTGCTCCTGATCACCGCGAGGACTACAAGGTTCGCAAGAACGGACCTCGCGAAGCGGCTGTTGAGCTCAAGGATGGCGATAACTACGCCAACCCTGAGGACGGCCCTAACGGCTTTGTCGTCAACGGTACTATCAGCGTAGACAACGACCAGGGTGTCCACTCGTTGACTGATGTCCCTGTTTACGCGCTTGGGCCTTGCCAGGAGACCTTTGGCGGTACATACAACAACGTTGACATCTTTTACAAGATTGCCAACTGTCTTGGTCTTGCTCGGGGTGAGAAGAAGCCTGGCTACTAAGTTAATAGGAGGTGGTGGGTTTACGACGAGATGAACAATGTAGATAGAAGCAAGTGCTGCGTGGCATAGCAAGAATTTTGAGTAATACAAATGTTTAGTCTTAACATCACATAATGATTCACACGGTGGTATAATTGAGTGAGGACTTGCTAGTTACTTGCTATATATCCCCTCGTGTGTCCGTTATTGAGGACCTGTCATGCTTGATGTCCCTATGCGCCATGCTGATTGCAAATTCTAAAACAATTCCAGACGCTTCGTAAGTCGTCATCGTAGCTCATGAATCCATATTCCCATATCACTTTCCTTCCCGGCACACCAGGTGCTTTCGCGCCAATCATCAAAGACCATGACTCAGTAGTAGACCTGCTTGCCAATGTCGTAGGGGGAGCTCTAGTCCCCAGTCACAAGACCAAGCTGATCAATCAAAGACATGACACCGTTGACGTCGGAAGTCTCGGGGTCGTGGTTATCCTCAGGACAAAGACACTCGCCGTTCATCCAGATAGAGTGAATGTTGAATTCATGAGCACGCTTGCGAAGCTTCTTTATCTCAGGGCAAAAGACTCCGCCAGCGACGATGAGCTGGATGTTATTGAGATGGTAGCACATGGCGCCCAGACGGTCAATATGGTTGCTGAAGCAGCCGTGTCCTCCAGCTGTCATGAAGCCCGTGAAGCCAAGAGTGACAAGCTCAGCGATAGAATCTTGCCAGTCTCCGCGTTCGGCGAAGTGGTCAAACGCGCGGTTGAAGATACATCCGTAGGGCTTGGCGATATTGATGAGATATCGACAGAACCCTCGATCAACAATGATTCTCTCACGAGAATGTTCAGAGTTTGCCTCGTGGTGACGACGAAGACATCCAAAGACGAAAGCGTCACCGCGTATGGGGTTCATGACGCCAGATTCCTTGAGTTGACGGATGGCCATGCTCATCTGGACGAGCTCACTGTTGGAGTAGATGTAATCGTGCAATTCGCCGGGAAGAGTTGGATCAGGAGCGCCGCGAGGACGGATGGCGCAGCTGATAGGGATGTGAATCTTTCCATCGAGAGCTCTGAGTTCTTCAAAGTCAGGTGTGAGGCCGCCTTGCTTGGAGGAGCCCTTTTGGCAGAGAAGAAGACGCTTGGCGCCGTAGCTGGCGGCTTTGAGGGCGTTTTCGGGGCCGTAAACGGTGACTTCGAGAGGGATTGGTTTGGGGAACTTTATTGGAAGAGGAGGCATCTTGGGTAGTGAGTTTGAGTGACAAGTCGATAGATGAGTTTGGACTTGAGGGTATCACCGGTTGAAGATTAAGGAGTAATGACAAGACTTGCGGTGGTGATGCTGGCAAGAGATGATCTTGGTGATAAAAAGAGAGAGAAATCAACATGCTCAGTTGAACAGATTCGCTTAAAAGGGTTCTCGATGATAACGCCATTATTTATTTATCTATCAAACGTGGGTAGGAAATGACTTATACGCGCGTTGACAGTGACTGCCATTGTTGGATGCGAACGAATAAGAGAGGAAGAGGGGGGTATATACCTATTCAATAGAAAGACTTCTATAGAAATAAAAATATGCAAGATCATTTAAATTTCGTTTGTTTGGAGATATTATTTTCTTGGTGTTTTTAACCCCAAAGCCCGTTTGCTCGCTCGTCCCTTGTCGATCCTCAATATCAATTAAACAACTGACCAAGGATACCCCGCTACAATCCCCCTGTAACACAGCGCTCCACCCAAACTTTTCAGTGGGGATACTTGACACCTGGACCACTAAAGCCACGCGTTTCGGCATGTTTTTTAAGGGACCTGCAGAGGCAAAATATTAAGCGGAGAATCCTGCGCTGTGAAAAAAGCAGGGGTCCTGTCGTTTTGCCGCGGGGCTCTGATGGTCGGGCCAATGACATCAGAAGAACCCCACCAAAAAAGTTGGTTTTTTTTTGAGCTCAACTGCTAGAAAATGATTTTTTTTAATGGGTGCAGTTTAGTAAAATAAATAAAGCACTCTCCTCTCCTCTTCTCTCACCGTCTTCTAGAGAAAATTCTTCATTTTCTTTATACTCTTTTCATACAGTCTTATACCCATCTCTCGAATCATCTTCGAGTGATAACTCTCCAAATACAACATTTGAATGCATCCCGATTCTTTCAAATACACACACAAAATGTCTGCCGGCGATATGCAAGACGAGCAGCTCAAGGAGGCTCTCATCACCTACGAGAAGCTCCAGGCTATCGAGGATGACTTTGAGGATGTTGAGCTCGAGATCCGTAAGTTAATTTATAGTCAGAATTTTTTTCAACACTTACTAACCAGCACAGTCCGTCAGCAGGATAAGCTCACCAAGGACCTCTACGCCAAGCGCGCTGAGGTCGTCGCCAACATCCCCCAGTTCTGGCCTCTCGTCTTCGAGCAGTCTCCCACCGAGGTCGACGAATACATCCAGCCCGGCGACTCTGAGCTTCTCCTCAACGCCCTGACCAGCCTGACCGTCGAGCGCTTCGAGCTCCCCAACGGCGACCCCCGTTCCATCTCCCTCAAGTGGGAGTTCAAGGAGAACGACTGGTTCGAGGACAAGGTTCTCGAGAAGAAGTTCTACTGGCGCTTCCACAAGGACGGCTGGGCTGGTCTCGTCTCCGAGCCCGTCGACATCAAGTGGAAGGAGGGCAAGGATCTGACCAACGGCATGCTGTCCCTTGCCAAGAAGGTCTACGATGAGGAGAAGGCTGGCAAGAAGCTTGGAGAGACTGAGAACTCCAAGAAGCTTCTCAAGCTCATGGAGGGGACTGGTATGGGCGGTGTTAGCTTCTTCTGTTGGTTCGGTTTCCGCGGCCGCAAGGTCACTCCTGAGGAGTCTGAGGAGGGCCGCAAGGTTGAGGAGCAGAGACGCAAGGACCGCAAGGCTGGCAAGTTTGAGGAGGATGATGATGAGGATATGGATGAGGACGACGACGATGATGATGAGTACGAGTACGAGATCTTCCCTACCGCCGATGATCTCGCCGTCTTCATCGCCGAGGACATTTGGCCCGGTGCCATCAAGTACTTCAGTAAGTTTTTCCTCCGATTTTCTGAGCGTCAAATCAGTTCTAACAAGCAACAGCCAACGCCCAAGATGCCGATGACATCCCCAGCGACCTCGAATTCGAGGAGATGGATGAGGACGACAGTGACGATGAGGATGAGAAGCCCTCCAAGAAGCGTAAGGCCTAAGTTATTTGCTGGATTTTTTCTTTTATTTCTTAATGATGGATGATCTAATGTTTCTCGTGTTAAAGAATAGATGATTTGATGGAACAATGGATACACAAGGGACGGTTACATAAAAAAAGGATATGGGTTAGGAAAGGATTAGATCTGGTTAATCTTCAGATCGTTGGAAGTTAAAAAGTTAAAAATGAACAAATTCACCAACCACGGTTTGGCTCTGCATCTGATAAATTATGCTTTTCTGAGAATGCCCGTGCCTCGCAAATGTCAGCATGAAAAAGCTTCCCTTTGACTGGTTCAAAAAGCGGGACATGGCAGTCTTGAATGATGTCAGTGTACTTTGAAATCTGGGGTAACAATTGAAGCCAAGCTTCTTTCTACAAAGGGCAGCCGTTCTAACAATGTACGTACTTGTCTATGAATAAGAATAACTGTTATAGATGTTAGATACATGATTACATGATCATACGTCAGTCTCGCATACAATGATTCCAAATTGGTATCACACTTCGCATCTCGGACTTGTAAATTGAGCCGCGCTGCACAAACATCACATCTCACAGTTCCCAAAATTTGTCAGCCCACCTTTTTTACATGATATCATCGTCACAATAACGGACCTTTTGTTTCTTGTCGTTGTCATATGTTGTAGGATTGCTTTACGTGTTACGTTACCACCTGAGACATAACATATATAACTACCTGTCTTCTCCTCATGTGGGCAAGGACAAGAACAAGTCTAAGAGTCTTTGCTAGACCTATGAGGATTACGAGATATTCAATCATGGCTACTCCGTTCAAGATTCAAGTTGAACCGCAGAATACAGGGTTGTTGGGGTTGGAGCTTGGTGAGAGTGAGGCTTCCAAGGTGACTGATTTGCTTCAGAAGGATCTCGAGGTATATCACTTCTCATTCTATGGTGATTAATTGACTAACTCTCATAGAATCACCATGTCTTTTTCAACGAATCTGGTTTTCACGATCATGTAAACTCCCCTCGCCTATCTCATCTCAACATCTCACTAATAATCTAGATCGTCCACCATGTCCTCACCCTCTACGGCACAGGCGCATCATCAAAAGACCTAGAAAAAGCCTATGACGCCAACAAAGACTACCAACTCAAAGCCATGAAACCCAAAGACGAAGTCGTCGATAAACTCGAGCACGGCTCAGACTGGAAAGAATACCTCGGCCGAGGCCGTAACTACGCCACATTCTTCCGCTTCTTCCAGGATGAAATTGAAAGAATTGGCTGGCAAGAGACCCTCAAAGAATATCTTTTCAAAGATGATGCTCGAGGTCGTGATTTACAGAGTCGTTTATTCGGCGGTCTTTTACATCCCCTCATCCAGCTCCTCTACGGCATGGAGTGGACGCAGCCCATGATCATCGCAGCAGCTCTTGCGCAAGCCGCCATCCACGAGGACAAATACGACGGCTTTATCTCCGGCGCTGCTGAAAAGGCACGATCTGATAGTGCGCCGCCCAAGATGGAGAGTATTCTCGGTCTTTATGAAGATGGTGCCAAGGATGAGAAGCTCAGCAAGAGTGCGCGATGGGAGGATTCTCAGCGTATTCTTGATGGTGTGCTTACGAGGGCGAAAGATGAGATGATCAATCTGGCAGCGAGGGTTAGGGTTGAAGAGAGTGAGTTGGAGGAGAGGACGGCGGAGATGGTGCATGCTGCTGCGTTTGTTGCTTCAGGGGCTGCTTTTCATCCTCCGAATGCGCCTAGGTTTGACTTCTTTCTCATGTAAGTCTCCCTTAATATGGTCATCTATCTTAAGCTAACAGACCAGGCATCACGTAACATCTACGCCCTTCTTCCTCAACCTCAACGCCCAATCCTGGATCCCAACATCTACCAAAGTCCGTTTCCTCGAGACAAAGATTCGCATGGATCTCGTACAGTACATGGCCCGCGGCGCACCCAAACTTCATGGCGACCTTTTGCGTGACTATACTCCCAAGGATGGAGATAATCTTGTGAACAAACCTGAGGATCTGTTTCCAAGGATTCACAAGGTTGTGGATGATGGACATACCGTCAAGTTGGCAAGGGCGCTGATGTTGGCGCAGAGAGTGACGAAGCCATACGAGGATAAGGAGTGGGTGAAGATCAAAGGGGATGATGAGTGGTTGAGGGCTGTGTATGTGTTGTTGGATGCTAATGAGGAGGCTGGTACGCAGGAGGAGACTATGTGGATTAGATCTGCGGGATTCGAGCAAGCTTGGGAAGATATTCCTAAAGCAAAGATGTAATAATAACCAACAAGAGATTGTATGATATGGTGGGTATTATGAATCGTATTTACAGTCTATTCTAAACCAATCCACTCATCAGATCCCGCATCAGATTCATCTCCATCAACAGCCATAAGCTTCACATCTACATCCTTGCGCGGCGCATCCAATGTCTTGACATCCTTCTTTCCAGACTTATCCTCCGCTTGACTCAACAGATAATCAACCATGTACACGTTCTCATCAGCAAGTCTCCTAATCTCATCCCTCATCTTGGACACAGCGCGCGCAACGACTCTCAGCTCAACATCAGCCTTGGCGCGGTTCGCAGAGAGCCAGGCACCGTGCTTATCGACGATGGCCTTGATCCAGACGAGGCAGAATTCAATGTGAGGTGACTCTTCAGTTTGGGCGGCCACAAAGCGGAGAAGACGCGAGACGTAGATGGTAGGCAGATCGGCAACGACAAGGGGGATTTCGGAGGCGGGGATGGCTTGGAAGACGCGCTTGATAAGACCGGCCTCGTTGAGGCGGAAGGCCATGACCAGCGCCTTGAGGTAGTCTTGCTCCGTCTCCAGAACAGCTAGGGTCGATGCATGTGTGATTTCCATGTTCAAGTCAAAAGGGTCAAATTGGATATCCTGGTCTAGGGTGTAGATCAAAAGACCCTCTGTCGAAGCTGCACAGAACGCAGTACCAGTGGGTGAGAAGCCGATGCCCGTTACACGAACCTCGGGTTGCTTCTTTCTTGCTGATGGATCGCCACGTTTTGATCCAGGCAGCGAGCTGTCTACACGGTCTTCGCGGTCTGATGCCTCCTGGTCGTCAAGCTCTCCTGCAGGGCCAGCTTCAGTGAGGAGCTTGCTGTTGAGGAACTCTTGTGTGCCGGAAAGGGACAGGTTCACACTGACGGTGAACTTCTTCAGGAGCACCATGGTGGTCACAGAGTACAAGCAGATGTACTTGCTGTTACCACCAGCCAAGAGACAGCTGCCGTCGGTGCTATATCGGATGCTGTTGAAGCTCTTTGTACCGGTCATATTTGCCGCTGTTCGTCGATCGGTGAGTTTTCGTCCACCAGAGACATCTCTTCGGCCGTCTACTCCAGAAACCTGCTCGGCGTCGGTCACTGACCAGAATGTCAATTGGCCATCTAGTGTCGAGATAGCTAGCTGCAGAGAATCTGGTCGGACGGCAATGTCGAGGACATCAGCTTGGAGTTGCAGAGGTTCGCTCGTTTGTGTCCGGCTGAAGATGGACCAGATACGGGCTGTGCGGTCCCAAGAACCGCTGATGAGAGATGTGCCGTTTGGTGTAAATGCTAGGGAAGAGACTGGACCTTCGTGACCTGATAGCTGATCGAGCAGCTGTCCTGTTTGGACGGACCAAATATGGATATCGAAAGAGTCAAGAGACCCAGCAGCTACGACTTCACCACTAGGATCAACCGCCATGCATGAGAATGACAATCTTGTGGGCGCAGTAAAGGTTCTGAAGTTTCGATAACGGATTAAATCCCAGGCTCGAATTGAACCGTCCAAACTTGATGTAAAAAGAACATTACCCTTCTTTGCAAATTCGCAAGCTGTCACGCCGCTAGTATGCTCGGTAAAGGTGACGATACAGAACCCAGACTGAACATCCCAGACCTTGATCTTGCCGTCGTCCGCAGTAGTAATAATGCGCTGGCCGTCTGGCGAGTAGACGAGTGAATTCATCGAGTCGAAGTGACCAACTTGCTTGAGGATATAGCTCTCCGACTGCCACTCCCAAACCAGCAGTTGACCCAGCTTTGATGCACCAAAAGCCAACCATTCGCCGCTCTTGTTGATGGTGACAAAGTCGATATCGTTTTGAGAGATGCTCAGCTTGTGAATCATGTTGAAATCGGGCATCTCGTACAGGCCAAACAGACCATTGGAGAAGCCAGCGACCAGCAGATTCGTCTCGGGGTGAAAAGCAGCGCATCGCACATGAGCACCTGCTTGCATGAAGTAGTGTCGTTGAACAATGCGCCATCGCATATCCGAGTCGTCATCGTCGTCTTGCATCTTGTCGTCCTCCTCGATACGGTTGATAGGTTTTACATATTGCCAATCAAAGACTGCACCATCCTTGCTAACAGTGTAGATAGTCTCTTGATTCTCCGAAAACCAAGCACCAATAACCGCCTGCTTGTGCCCTGAAAGCACCGTTGGAGTGAACCCTTCTTCGGGTGTCAAGCTCCATATCCGCGCCGTAAGATCCTTGGAGGCTGTGAGGAAGAATCGCGAGTCGCTTGACCACTCAATGTGGCTTACGGTATCGAAATGACCGGTATGAGTGTGGTATCGAACGAACGGCGCGAATTCGAGTTCACCTTCGGCAGAAGCATCGGGAGTCGAGGGGACGTGCCACACCTCAATCTTGCGGCCCAGGCCCACGGCAAAATGTCGACCAGAGGGCGAAAATGTGAGCGCTGTGACGGATGATCGGAAAGAGAAATGGTATATCGAAATCCTCCTCGGGACGTTGGTCAAGATCGCATGGCCATCTTCGTCAATGGAGAGGAGGAGGTTGCCGCGGGGTGTAAGTCCGATACGAGCAATGTTTTTGCGATGAGCGAAGGGGAGAGTGAATGATTTGTTTCTGCAAAGTTCAAGTCAGTACAGCCCAAATACAGGGTGTAAGTAGGTAGTGAGAGGTAGAAACACATACTCTACGAGATTGAAGACAGTAACCCTATTCCCCACGGGAGAGAACAAATGGGTGCCATCCGGGCTATAGAGCAGATTGCCCTGGCAGTAGACGGTGCCCAGCAAGTTCGAGAACTTGAAGTCGGTCTTCATTATGGTTGATAGGCCAAATCCATCATGCTTCTGAACATGAAGTCGCAAGCAGCCAAAAAATCATCTTGCGCCTTATCGATAAGAGATTTTTTTGCGCGAGAGCAATGGACCGACCGGCAGCTTGGTTAATCCGAGACGAGTGTCATCTCGCTGGTAGCAAATGCTAACCCTCATTTGGCAAGAAAGGTAATTTCCCCTGTGGCTGAAGATAGCTTCCGTGGCTGGTGCAGGGTCAAAGCTTCTCCAAAGGGACCAGTGGCTGTTTACTCGACCCCGTTTTGTTTGGCACTTTCCCTTGCTGCCCCGTGTCCACTAGCCACTTTCACCCGGTCCGCGTCGACACTAGCCAACCAGAAGCAGGCGCCCCTTGGAGGGAGTTGCTTTAGGGGGAAATGGAAGGGCAGGAAATTCGTGGTTTCCCCTGAAGTGAAGCATGAGCAACTCAACCTCCACCTTTAACCTTTGCACTCGTTCGAGTTGATATCGCAAGTCAAATCGGCCGTTGTCTCTGCATTGCATTGTCTTTGTTTTATCGCCGTGTTTTACGCTTTTAAGCTCCCTTACAATTACCGTTTAACCGCTGTGCTGCGCTTTACTTAAACAACCTCCAAGATGGCTTCTGCAGGTGCCGAGAATGCTTCACCGATTGGTATTGCCAATCTGCCCAACCAGCGACACAAGATTGTCGCCAAGCGTGGTGCTGGCTTTACTATCATGGTATGACCTAGACTTCCTATTGCTGATTCAGTTTCTGCGATATTAAGCTATTCATGAACATCCCACGTTGACCGCATTTAGGTTGCTGGCGAGTCTGGTCTGGGCAAGACTACCTTCATCAACACTCTATTCTCCACCACCATCAAGAACTACGCCGACCACAAGCGCCGTCACCAGAAGCAGGTCGATAAGACCGTCGAGATTGAGATCACCAAGGCAGAGCTCGAAGAGAAGTTCTTCAAGGGTACAGCTCGGCTTCCAGCTCTTTAACCACCCCTCGCTAACCCGCCTTTCAGTCCGACTCACCGTTATCGACACCCCTGGATTCGGCGACTATGTTAACAACCGCGACTCCTGGATGCCCATCATCGAGTTCCTCGACGACCAGCACGAGTCCTACATGCTTCAGGAGCAGCAGCCCCGCCGTCAGGACAAGATCGATCTCCGTGTCCATGCTTGCCTGTACTTTATCCGCCCTACCGGCCACACCCTCAAGCCCCTCGACATTGAGGTCATGAAGCGCCTTTGCTCGCGTGTCAACTTGATCCCCGTCATTGCCAAGGCCGATACTCTCAGCCCTGCCGACCTAGCCAAGTTCAAGCAGCGAGTAAGTAGTTCAGGGTCCGTTTCTATCTCTCATCACTAACTCTATCCAGATTGTCTCCGTCATTGAGGCCCAGAACATCAAGATCTACCAGCCCCCGATCGAGGAGGACGATGAGGCTGCTGCCCAGCACGCCCGCAGCCTTATGAACGCCATGCCCTTCGCCGTTATCGGTTCTGAGAAGGACGTCAAGACCGGTGATGGCCGCATTGTCAAGGGTCGTCAGTACTCCTGGGGTGTTGCCGAGGTTGAGAACGAGGACCATTGCGACTTCAAGAAGCTCCGCTCCATCCTGATCCGAACGCACATGCTCGACCTTATCCACACCACCGAGGAGCTGCACTACGAGGCCTACCGCGCTCAGCAGATGGAGACCCGCAAGTTCGGCGAGGCTCGTCCCCGGAAGCTCGACAACCCCAAGTTCAAGGAGGAGGAAGAGGCTCTCCGAAAGCGTTTCACCGAGCAAGTCAAGGTCGAGGAGCAGCGTTTCCGACAATGGGAGCAGAAGCTTATCTCGGAGCGCGACCGTCTCAACAAGGATCTGGAACAGACTCACGCTCAGATCAAGCAGCTCGAGCAGGAGCTGGAGCAGATGCAGGGCAGCGCTGTCCGCAGCCACGGCCGCCGCTAAGTGTAATCAAACGGACCGTTATGCATGCATACGTGGCTGCAGTTGGACAGTCGTTATTTCAAGTTTCTTTTACCTGGAGCTCCGTTTTGGGGTTTGGAGTTGAAAAATGAAAGGTCCGAGAAATACCACAAGATGAGGATGGGAGGGGGCCACGGGTTCATGGATATACCTGCTCGCTCTTCCCTGTGGAAGTCAAGGAGGAGCTGCCCTTGCTGGGACAGTCATGATGGCGCGGCATGGTTGTGTAGGAGTTATGATTCCCTCCCCATGATTTTGTTTGTCCTTGGTTGCTGCTCCCGCAGCTCACACTACCAGTACGGGACGCCCTTGAAGCGAACAAGACGTATGAAGAAAGCCTTGATAGTCTTGCCCTTTTTTATTACACCTTTTTTACTAGAGCCCTTTCTCTCAGCTAGGCACATTTTAGTCCGATGTAATTTCAATCACAACCTTTTATGATACCAGCTTGATGTTTACCAGATACTTATTGGATACTTATGACATTGAGACTAGAATTTGATCTATTCAAGATTTCTGCATGAGTTGCTACCATATCCTAAAGTTGATGTTATCAGGTTGTAGTTAAAAGCCTTTATGCGGGAGGCTGTGAAGACCCTGAAGCAACATAAACGTAACAAAAGCCGCAAAGTACTTCGGAGGATAATATGACGAGATACCTGTATCGTGTTTGATATGACTGACTCTTGATTCTCAAGATTTAATGATCCCTTCCACTGTCCTACCTTTGCTATTCGTCAGAATATGAATCCAAATCAGTTACCAAACTCCATGCTCAAAACAGATGTCCCAATTCCTATACAACAAAGGAAGCCATACCCTTTGACTGCTACTTTGAGGTTCAAATCATGTAAACCCACTTTCAATCAGTCCTACTTGGACATTCCTCCGGACCCTATATACCTAGCGGAGGACAGAAAGAACAGGAGCTTTAGATCAGAACATCTAAAGTTATGCTAAGTCATAAATGGACAATAATAAGCAGTGTAATCTACCTGAAGTTAGTATACTAGCCTTAAACTTCAAGTATGTATATATTGAAATGACGGAGATATTTACCTAAGGCCAGTCCTGTGATTTTTGTCCCCTGTAGACGTGCTATAAGGAGTCCATGCTCGCGCGAGTGGTCAGTTGCTCGTTCTTATTCCCCAGTCGGGATATTTGCAAGAAAACATCGACGCCGTAGCCCTCGAGGCTGTGGAGATCAAGATTTCCTGCCCAGTACTCGGCGTAAACGCGACTTAGGGGCAAACCCATTCCAAGCCGTAGGTTGGGTGGTCGACTTGTGAGAGACGATAACGAACTCTGGTATGGAGGGGCTTTCAGGTCTGCACGTCCCAATTCCTCTTCTACGTGAAGTTCCTGCATCGTTGCCGCCATCTTGGGTACCTGGGCGAGATTCTTGAGACGTTTCTGACTTTGCGGCCCCTTGCTGAAAGACCAGAGGTAGGGCAGCTCATCGCGGGGGATACCGCCGCCGCGATCGCAAATACGGATGATTACGTGTTGTTGATTCTCACAAATGGTGATTTCAACAGGCGGAGGTTTCTCATTATCGGGATCGGGGTGAGTTCTCTGATGTCGATCGATGACGGCTTGGACAGAGTTGCGGAGGAGTTCACCGATAATGTACTCGAGATGACTGAGGATGTAGGGGAATGAAGCGTCGACATGCCCCTCGACGGTAATGTCGGGGACCTGGACATTGGGGCCATTGGTTGTGCGGGCGAGAGCGGTAACGGCTTTGGAGCAGCGCTCTATAACGTCTTTGGCGTAACATTTGATAAAGACCTCACCTATAAAGTCTGATTCGGATAGTTTGGCGCCGGGCGAGAAGTTAGGGGAGTTGAATGTTTCTGTCAGGGATAGATGCTGCTCGGCGATGACTCGCCTGGAAATGCGCTGTTCGTGTGTTAGTGGGTGCGTCAGGAGTTTTAGATGTAGTTAACCCACTGATTTTAGGATTGTGTTCATAAAACTATCCAAGTCATTAGGATCCATCAGCTCACCACACTCAAGAATTCCCATGGCAAGCTTCGGTATAACAGTCAAGTGACCCTTCAGGTTGTGGCTGATGAGGTCGCATAGCTTATCGTTATCCTCCAAAGTTTTGACTTCTTTTAGTTTGCGAAATGTGTCAAATGCACTATAGTAGAGATCGTAGACATCTTTTATGTGGCGGTTCGTGGTGACAACGTATGGCAGGCGCTGCATATCCCGGATGCGATGCGCAATCCTAGTCGCGTGTTAGAATGCTGCATGACAGTATTTTATTGAGGGCTTACCGGGCAGGCAATTCGGTGCGAACATAATTTGCAGAGCTAATAAGGCGTGACTCTGTGAGAGATCGACCAAAGACCATAAGTTGGCGAAGACTAATAGGACGAGCTTCCTTTGCGACCCATCTGGAGATGTCATGGTTAGCATCGGCTTGTCCAGGAAAGGCTGTGTTTGGAGGTTGTACTCGTCAAGGATAGATACTGGACGCCATGATGGATTGCTTGCAGCGCGAAGCTGCAAGTTTGATAGATATGGGGGACGGTGGTGAATGTTTGTCAAGAAAGCGCGCGGATTCGGTCTACATCGTCTGCTTCGCAGGGCGATAGATGGCATGTCGTCAGAGGCGCATGCGAAACGGTATCGTGTTGCTGATGGTCTGTGTCAATTAATTCCGGTCGCGTATATGAAACTCTGTTGATGATTCTATTTCATAAGGTTTCAAAAGTCCAAGTTGACGAAAGTAACAGGAAGAAAAGAAATTGCATGCGTTCTCGGTGGGAAGGAAGCTTTGGGCGAGTGACTCGATGCTTCCTGGTGCAGATGGGATGGAGGCTACCCCACATTGGCGATGTCGGCCCAAAATCGGCGGGTTGCAGGAGCCAGGGAGTAGTATGGAGTATCTCTTGCCATAATTAGGTATCCTCAAAGCCCCGAGACCTGCCTACCTTACCTTACTAAGGTAAGAAGAAGATCCTAGTAGGTAACCTGTTCTAGCTTACCTATAGGTATGAAGACTAACTTGCATCGATCACCGAGATAGAAGAAAAACAAAGACGCATTATCTGTTCCATTTATGGAACTATAGATTAGCTGGTTGGGCTATAGACAACCCTTGCTATACGTACCGTAATTATAGTGCCTTCAGGATAAGATACAGTTTTGTAAAGCTGTAGAAAGGACTGAATTTCATTTAAAATATTGTATCTGGCCCGTTCTATATAGTTCACCTTTCCAGCTTTGGTTATATGCTCGTACCTAGGGTAGCTTGTTGGTCTTGTGGCGTGTGCTTGCTAGTGTGGCAGGTTCAGTAAGGTACATAGCTATAATAGCTTGCATCCATGTCATGAACGAATTTGAGCTTCCTGGGATACTTTTATTGGCGAGGTTTTATACCATGAAAGCTTCTCTTCTGCCCACTGCAGGGAACGTTATGCTATGATGAACTCTCTTTCACGCTGACGCACATACCGCGGTTTGATGTTGTCGATCTGATGCAACGCAGTTCCTCTTTGTAAAAGAGCTTTATTAAGTGTCCAATGCCTATTAATGAACTTCTCAAAGATAGCTTTCGCCTTGCGTCAGACCGCTTTTTACCAAGTGTCCTCTCTATGGCCTGAATATAGGAGGGCAGTCAGTCAATTAACAAAAAGTGAGGCACCGTGCTTGTCTGACAAAGACGCAAGCTTAGCTTTTTGCCTGGCGAGTTCAAAAGACGGACGTCATTGGCGGGGTGACCTGATGACGATTTGTGGCTGTACTGTTAGGGGATACTTGTCATGGTGTGTGATTAAGATGGTAAAACAAGTCCTACTATAACACATCCTAGCTATCGACTCACCACTTTCATGAGCCCAAGGCCTCGCACAACTCTTGTGATTGATTACTACTGGCTCAGGCTGCCTATTGATGCAAGGCATTGGATGCTCATCTCACACTCCTTTCTCCCAGTTTTACCTACCAAACCCGTGTCTATATAACCTCGAGTTCTTTGTTTAGACGTTACCTGACCTGGGATTTGAAAGGTTTAGGGGCCTAGGACCTGACTTGTGGGTTTCAGCCGTTGTCTATCGCCCTTTTACTGACATAACCGACCGCTCTGCTCTCTCTTTTTTTACAGTGCAGTTCTCATTCCTCTCATCGTCATACCTCCATAGCATAGCATCCATTTTGCATTGCATTGCATTCACTGCCTTGCCTTGCGTTTGCGCCTTACCTCCAGGACGAATTTCTTTTTTTTGGAGAATTCTTTGCTCACTGCGACAAAACGACTGAACTACAAACTTTGATCTTTGATATCTGGACAATATCTATCTCTGTCGCCCTTCCCTCTTCGCGCCTCGACACTGTCGAGCTCTGGCCAGAGCACTGCCTTGCACTGCTGTTGCCACGCCCGCCCCGCGCGTTGTATCGTGAGCTCCGCTTCATCTTTTTTTGCATAGGTAACCAAGACGTCTCCGATTCTACCGCTTCGGTAGGCTCTTTCCTCAAAAATGGTACGTCCTTACCTGTTGCTGTTCCTTCCCGTGCAGATAGATGCTCGGTCCATGCAGCCTGCCGTGGTTTAGATGCTTGTGCAGCCCTATCAATCTTCTGTTGTTCGCCTGCGTCATCTTCGCCGTTCAACTTCAAACCGACGTTACTACTTCTTCTCTCGATATACAAACACTGCGCAAGCTCCTCTACTTAGCACCTCACAATCATCATCATCACCACCTCCAATAGCATACCACTTGCCCCTCACCACCCGCACTAACCCCAGTCATACCGAATGCCGACATCATGACCTCTCTCAATCGCATGTTACCTCATCGCTCGAGACTCTCAGCTAACAGCCGCACTTCTCGACAGACTCACGACGTCAACTCGCCCAATGATATGGTCATGGACACAGACGATTACATCGAGCCTGAAAAGGTCGCCATCATCAACCCCGATAACCTCGAACATGGCGAAGTCGACCAGCTGCAAGATTTGCCCTTGGCCAACGACCGTGCGTATTACCTTTACCAATCCCAACGATTCTCAACTACATCATACACCTGGCGCATACCAGTCATGCTCTCAGTTCTAGGCACCAACTGCTCGAGCTATCTAGGCTAACTGCATCATGCCTCTAGACGAAGCAATGAAGGAGATTTGTCTTCCCCCTCTCATCGACGAACCAAAGATTCTCGAGGATCATCATTACACATGGACTGTTGAAAACTGGCGCAGTTTGAATAAGAAAGAGCATGGACCCAGCTTCCAAGCAGGCGGTTTCCCATGGTGCGTCTGAATCCATTCCGGCGTTGCCGTTGATTTCTCGCTGACACTGCCTTTCCCATTGTAGGCGCATTTTGCTTTTTCCACACGGCAACAACATAGATCAGTGTTCTATCTATCTTGAACATGGTTTCGACGCCGACAGTGTTCCTGAGAACTGGAGCTGTTGTGTTCAGTTTGCGCTCGTGCTATGGAACCCGAACGACCCGAGCCTATACGTCCATCATACTGCCCATCATCGATTCACTAAGGAGGAGGGTGATTGGGGCTTCACACGATTTGTTGAGCACCGTCGCATGTTCAATGTACCTTGGGAGGGCAGCAGTCGACCCCTATGTGAGAACGACACGGCCAATATCACCGCTTACCTCCGCCTCGTTGAGGATGAGACGGGCGTTTTGTGGCACAACTTCGCCAACTACGATTCCAAAAAAGAGACGGGATACGTCGGCCTCAAGAACCAGGGCGCTACCTGTTATCTGAATTCTCTCATGCAGTCACTTTACTTTACAAACAAATTCCGAAAGGTAGAGTTCTTTACTATATCGACGCTGTCCACCGTTTGCTGACATGTGTAGGCCATTTATGAAATCCCAACCGAGGCCGATCCAAGCATGAACAACAGTGCTTATACTCTGCAGCGGCTATTTTACCAATTGCAAACCTCGGATCAGGCAGTAGGAACCACCGAGCTGACGAAATCTTTCGGCTGGGACACGCGACACATTTTTGAACAACAGGATGTCCAAGAGTTTTCACGCAAGCTCATGGAGAGAATGGAGGATAAAATGAAGGGAACCAATTCGCAGAACGTTCTGCCGGAAATGTTCAGCGGCAAGATCAAGACATACATCTCATGCATTAACGTCGACTACGAATCCAGCCGTATCGAGGACTTTTGGGACATCCAACTCAATGTCAGTGGCAACAAGAATTTGCTCGAGAGTTTTGAGGACTACGTTCAGGTCGAAAAGATGGACGGGGAGAACCAGTATTTTGCTGGTGAACAGTACAAGCTCCAGGATGCCAACAAAGGTGTCATTTTCAACAGCTTCCCCGACGTGCTGCACCTACAACTGAAACGTTTTGAGTATGACATCCAGCGCGACACTATGATGAAGATCAACGACCGATACGAGTTTCCCGAATTTTTCGACGCCACGCCGTATCTATCCGAGGACGCCGACAAGTCTGTTCCATGGACGTATCAGCTTCACAGTGTTTTGGTTCACAGCGGTGACCTGAACGCGGGTCATTACTACGCTTTCTTGAAGCCCGATAAAGACGGTTGGTTCTACAAGTACGACGACGATAAAGTTACAAAGGCAACAAAGCGCGAAGCCATGGAAGATAACTTTGGTGGAGAGTACCGAACCGCTAGCGGCCACCCGCGTGCGCCCCTGCAAAAGAAGGCCCCCATCATGCGCCAGAACAGCGCCTACATGCTGGTCTACATCCGTCAATCCCGTTTGGACGACATTCTCTGCCCGGTTACTAAAGACAACATCCCGTTGCATTTGCGTAAGTTGTCTGGATTACTTGCCATTCGTATCGCTGACCATGAAAGGACAAAAATTCGAGGAGGAAACAGCTCAGCGAGAGGCTCGAAGAAAGGAGCAGAGAGAAGCACATCTGTACATGTGGGCCAAGGTGATCACTGACTACTCATTCCAACAATATGGAGGAACCGACCTGTGTCAATTCGATGCAAACCCCGAGGTTGATCCCGCCGCGCCCAAGTTCTACCGAGTTCGTCGTGCCATGACCATGGAGGAGTTCGTTGCGCAGGTTGCATCAGATATGGGTGAGGATCCACGGAGAGTGCGTCTTTGGCTCATGGTCAACCGCCAAAACAAGACGATCCGCCCCGACCAACCAATTATGGACCTGCGACCTACCGTCGATGAGACGTATTCTCGCTCTGCTGCGCACAGAGATACCAGTCTGCGGGTGTGGGCTGAGGTTGCTGAGGAAGTTAACACCGACGGAGAGGCTATCTGGCCATCCTACCAGAGCCAATCTAACGGTGTCATTGTTAAGAACGATACTATCCTGCTCCTCTTGAAGCATTTCGATATTGATGCTCAGTCCCTGCGGGGTGTTGGTCATGTTTACATTTCTAAGGAGAAGAAGGTTGAGGAACTACTTCCTATGATCCTGAAGAAGATGGGATGGGGTGAGAAGCTGCCTGCTGAGGACAAGCTCTTACTCTGGGAGGTAAGGAAGACCATTGTACCAGGAAACTTGGGATATCTAACTTGTAACAGGAGATCAAGCCGACGATGATCGAACCTCTTAAACCTAAACAGTCTTTGAAGGTTGCGGAGTTGCAAGACGGAGATATTATCTGCTTCCAGCGAACCAAAGCTGCCGCGGAAAAGCGTTCCGGTGACAAGGCCTCACAAGAAACGTGCGTTATGCTAGCGATGATGCATGAACAAGCCGCTGATGATTTCTTAGAACCAACACCTTGGACCATTTCGAGGACGCGCGCGAATACTACGACTTCCTTGAGCACAGGCGCACAGTCAAATTTCATCCCCATCCTACCCGATGCGACGAGACTCAGTATCCTCCTTTTGAGTTAGTACTCAACTCCAAGATCACATACGATACTCTGTCGGAGCGTGTCGGAGCGTATCTAGACGTACAGCCCACACACATTCGGTTCTGGACAGTGAACGCCTCGACACAAAATCCCAAGACTCCTGTTAGACGCGGGGCGAACCCAACACTACGACAGATCCTGAGCCCTATGGGTTCTACTACCCTCAATTCAACCCAAAGGAATGATGCATTCTACTTTGAGGTGCTCGAAATGAGCCTCACAGAATTGGACACGAAGAAGAGCATCAAGGTGACACTGTTGAGTGAGGGTATTACCAAAGAGGTATGTTTTCGCTCAGTATTAATGGTGACTCAACTGACAATCTATATAGGATACGTATGATCTGCTCGTCCCCAAGACGGGAACCACCGAAGACCTGGTTGAAGCCTTGATCAAGAAGGCACAGATCCCCAGTGAGGCTGAAAGCGGAAGGATTCGTATATACGAGACGAGCTCTAACAGATTCTACCGTGAACCTCCGCGTGAACATCCTGTCATCAACCTTAATGAGTACGCACAGATTTATGCGGAACGAGTTCCCCAGGAGGAGGCCAATGCCGACGAGAGTCACTATATCCACGTCTTCCACTTCCAGAATGATGTGAGCCGGGTTCATGGAGTTCCGTTCAAGTTCTTGGTCATTGAGGTAAGACGGTCAGATGTCGTGCGACCAAAGCAGAAGCTAACAGATTGTACAGGGTGAGAAGTTTGCGGATACCAAGAAGCGGCTGGAAAAGCGAACTGGCATCAAAGGCAAGAGTTTCGACAAGATCAAGGTTGCTGTTGTGCGACGGGCCAACTACTCGAAACCTCAATATCTCAACGATGGTTTGTGCTATCTCTAATACCAGGTATATGGAGTTGTCTAACAAGTTGCTGCAGATGATGTGCTGTCGACTCTGATACAAGGGGAAGACGATTACCTCGGCTTTGACCATGTAGATAGAACAAGGACATTGAGGAACGGCGTTGGGGACCTATTCCTTCGATAAACGGCGCCAAAGAGGAGGGCGATATCATGTAAGAGTTAAGCACAATGGGTGTCTAATATGACAGAGACACGGAGTACCTAGCATATCTATCTGCTTGGTGTTGGCACACGCCAAGCACCGTACATTCGCAGCCGGAGGCATGGGCGTTGTTGTTCAACCCGGGGATGCACAGTTGGGGGGTGGAGAGCAAACGCATGGATGGCATGAATAAATACTTGAAGCTGGTGATGAGTTTTGTCTAGTCATGGGATGGCTGGAAAAGCCCGGCGAAGCATGTGGTTGATGAGCCAAGAGAGAAAGGAGATTAAGATTATGGCATAAGGGTTCATTCTTATCGTTCATGCTTTGGTCCATTGTGTGAGCTGTGATAGTAATCCATGTGTAAGAGGGAGCGGTATACAGCTGTCCCAAAGGATGACATGCTGCCATTAAATTAAGGCATGAAGGATGACAAAAATTCTACTATAAGAGGATCTTAAGCGACACGAAGTGTATATGTATATGTATTGTCAAGTCTGTTTGACATTTTGAATCTATTCATAACATTGCAGCATGGATATCCTTGAACCCTTCTGAAGAAAACGCACTCGCTAATATGACAAAGTACAAGCCCATAAGGTACGATGATTAAGAAGACACCGCAACAGAGGCAGAAACACTCGAAGAAGACGAGGCACCTGCCGTAGCAGCATCCCTCTGAGCCTTTTGCCAGATAGACATACAAGTCATGACAGCCATCAACGCCCACATGGTGCCCAACTCGCCTGTAGCACCACTTCCACGGAACTGAAACTCTCCTACGCCTGAGAGAGTCTTGTAGCAGCTTGAACTTCCCCACACGGCCACGATCTCCTTGCCGTCGCTGGTGAAGCCCTCCCTGTTGCTGTCGTCGAGGTCTTCGTCGCTGGAGTAGTAGTCTTCTTTGGTGTTGGCGTTTCCTAGACGGACGAGTTTGTAGCCGCCCCAGCTTGACTGTCCGACGCTTTTTACTTCTGCGCCGCGTGATCGGCGCCATTCGAAACGTTCGATGTGTTGGTCTGGACCGTTTCCGACTTGAATACCGAACCACCAACGTCCCTTGATGCCCTGCGGACGACGCAGAACTTCTTCCTGAACATAATTACCCGCGAGGGAAGGTAAAGAAATCACATAGTCCGTTCGGCAGTTTCCATCCTTTGTAGCTCTTGCGAGTGGTGGTGAGTCTGTGCTGGGCCCGTTGTGAAGGATAATGTCGCCGTATAAGCCCTTAGGGAAACTGATGGAGTATGTAGGTTCAGCGTCTGGTTCGCTGAGGCTGAGGGCGATACGGGCGAAGCAGACGAGTTTTGTCCATGATTTTTGGTATGTGATGCGGATGATGGGTGGGATGTTGTTTGCGCCTTCGGGTGTAAGTTGGGGTGTTTGAGTGAGCTTTGAGTCTGAGTGGCCCATTGTGTAAGATGAGTTTAGAACAAAGATATAGTGTATAAAGTATTGATTGAGTAGAAAGATTGTTTGACTTGCTTGTCTTTAGTCGCTTGTATTGGATCTATGAAGCCTCCTTCACTGGAATTTGTTTAAACTTATATATTCAAAGCTGTCTTGAAGTTGAGCGCTGCATAGATCCTGTTTTGGAAATGATCTGCAGATCTCCAACTAACAGACGCCCGCTGAGACACTGCCTCAGCCTCAACTCGGGGAGGGCGATTGGTATGACGTCGGTTGTATGCCCCGTAAGGCTGGAATTCGTCTTGTTGCTCACGATGAGTCTTTTTCATAATTGGCTATGATCAACATTGTGCATGTTGGCTGTGCGATCTGAGGGATGCGCTGCAAGTGGACTTATCGGGTTGATGGTCAGGGACATAAAGCTAAGGTATGGGAACATCACAGCCAAAATCCTTGCGGATTTGCGTATTATGTAACATGGGATAAATGGAGGAACTCAGTTATGACGGCAGTTTAGTTGGAGTTTGAGAAGGTGATGGTAGCCAAGTCTTGGACACTTTGCAGTAGAAATTCAGCCAAAGACTATGATAGTATAGAAACCACGCCAAAGTTACCAAAAGTGAGCCATATCATGAAGCTTGTTTTGTACCCAATCCCAAGCAACCTCATCAGCTGATTGCATTCCATTACCACGAAAGTCAGACTGATGAAAATCACCAAGAATGGAACTGAGCGTAACCTGCAAAAGGTCTGGGTCTCCGGCCGGCGAGTGAATTATATACCATTCCGTAGTTGCTTTTCTTCCGTTAGCTGCAATGATCAAGATTTGGAAGGAAGAGATATTCATACCACCAACTTGCCCCAAACCGAGTCCTGTAGGACCAAATAGCTCACGGCCTAGAAAACGACCAATTCTAACCCCTGGCTGGGCTGTGCCTGGCTGACCATAGACGGATCCTGGATCGGCTTGGTGGTTGACGCGTTGGCTAAGGTGTATAAGTGATCAACGCCAGTGACTGAGAGGTTAATAGTTGAACTTACTCGTACGATGGGTTATGAGAGCTATAACGTGTATTGTCCGGCATGAGGACTTGACCATCTCCAAACTTGATAAAGTAGTTATGGTCGCCATTTTGGTTCCACAAGATATTTTAGATAACATTTCATATAAGAAATGAACTGGGAAGACTTACCCTGAGAGGTCCATAGACCCTTGGATCTGGGGAGACGATCAAGTAGAATGTCGGTTGGGCCATTATCTCAAGGATGAGATTCGGCAAAGTTGTTTTGTATTTGTACGAAGATGAGTTGAGAAAGGATTGGAGGACTGGAGTGTGAGTTCACTTCTGATGCGGCTTATGTGCTCTATTTAACCTCGCACTGAATAGCCTAGAATGAACTCTGCAGTCACTCTCAACTGGTTGAAAGACATGGCGTAAGTTGAGTGTCGATACATTCATCACATAGAGAGATAGCACAGGCACAGTACTTGAAAACCACAGTGGATTGGTGGAGAAAACATGCCTTTGCATCGTACGGTTTACATGTCTGTTTGTTTATTTGCTTTGCCCCGGACTCGTCACATACCTATGTTTCAGGCATGCATCACTCTATGGCCTTTAGTCATTAGACCGCTGTCATTACACTGACATCTTTAACCGGAGCGGGCCGCGGCGGCACTTAACCGCTTATGGCAACTTGTAGTATCGATCGTAAGTTCTCGACGATCCTGGTTACTCCAATGGGCACTTTTCCATTCTTTGTGATGTAATATCAGCCAGCCACAACCATTCTGGTATGAAATTGTCTAGGTGATGAGATATCACAGACAGGCGCCTAGTATATTACCCACGGATTGGCTGTAGATTGTTGAAACGCTTGGAGAGTATAAAGCGCTTGTTCTTCTGGGAAGCCTCAAGACCATGTCTCAGAATCAGACCGGATGGAATGCATGTGGAGCCTAAATTTGAATATGTGATGTAGTATAAAGACTTGCCATATTGGAATGTGGTTCGCTGAGTCCTTGCTTTCATCAAATTGCTGAAGGCATTGGCGTGGATGAGGCTGTCTGGTCTGATATATCCAAACCGTGGCAGCACATCTGATACTCAAGCAGTGTTCTTCCCTTTACCAACGTCACGTCTCAGTACAGATTCGAAGATTTGAGCAGATCTATAAGGCGACTTCGACTCAAAGGCACACTCCTCAGACTGAGCTTTAGACCGAAAGCTGCTAACGAAACTCGACGTCTATTGAGATCAAGGACATGCCCTGGGTTAGCGCATATGAGGAGAGAGCAAGTGAAAATGATGTATGGTGGGCATGGTACCGGTTGCTTCACTGTCTATTTAACTACGTGCGTGCTGCCAAGTTGTGGTCATCGTCCTTGGTCTTTCTACATGTATTATGTATTCACCTGTGTTATCTACAACTAAACGTCGGGCGGGGTTGAGCCGCTGTTCTCGTCTGTAGGCGTTACACGCCGGACAGCAAGTGGGGCCGGGACCGGCCACCAAACCCCGAGTAATTATGGGCCTACAGCCTCGAGCAAGTATGCAGTGAGTGCATGGGAATGATACTTTGGATACGTGGTGAATGATTAATATAGATCCATCAAACTTCTCCTTGAGATATGTAGACGGCGCTTGCGCCGACCGTATGACTGAGAGGTTTCCACTCCCCGGCCCCGCTCTCTCCGGTGATCACCGCTCCGGAGTGGTGGGGCCTGGGACGGCGTCTCACCGTCCGGCGGCTAATACATTGGGTATGTTGCTTCTATTTATGGCCTGGTTTAAGAAAGCCCAGGAATACAGGCAAATTGTAGCTCTATCAAGAGCTGCCGCCCTCTTGGCTACTGCTTCAACCAGCTACACAACTACACACACATTGTTTCCCAGCGCTATCACCATCCTGCCCCATCAAGTTTTACCCTTGTCCTCACTTACAATGCCACGAAAACCGCGAATGAAGAAAAACAGAAATTCAGAAGTGGGTGTTACACCAACTAGAGCATGCTATAACCGAGGCCCGAGGGTTCGAATGAAGTTGATGCTCAAATCTGGACCCAGTTCGGAAATTAAATTCACTAAAGATAGCACAGCTGTTCGTATCACGAATCCACTGGCCTTATACGAGAGACACTATGATTCGTTCTATTAGCACCTATAGACCTTGCGTACGACTGGCTAATTTTGCACTGCTGATCGTGATCGGCAAACTACCTTTGGTTGATGCGCCAGCGATACAAAACCCGTTGGGCCTGGCTTCTGGAACAGCTCTACGTTGCTTGTACATCAAGTTTTTATCATCATGAAATCCCTGACATCACTGGTTTCCCTCCTCTCTCTCCAGCTCGCCGTGGCTCTCGCAGCTGTCCCTTCTCAACCACGAGTCAGAGTCGAGTGGAGGAAGCTATCGAGCTCAGCTCAAGCAGATTATATCAAGTCTGTGAAATGCCTTGACAAACTTCCTTCGAAAATCGGCTTAAACACGTCTCGCTACAACGACTTCCCCTATATCCACACCAAGCTCAATATCCAGAGTAAGTCCAACAAGTATGATTTCCTGTATCAAGCTGACTCTTTCAAGTCCACTTTGTGGCTCAGTTCCTACCATGGCACCGATACTTTGTGCATCTCTATGAGACCGCCTTGCGCGACGAGTGTGGATATCACGGCTCCATGCCCTACTGGGACTGGACACTTGATTCCAAAGACATGTCCAAAAGTCCTGTATTCTCAACAGACGAGGCCCGAGGTTTTGGTGGCAATGGCCTGAACGGCGGCATTGTAAGCCCGTCACGGCCGAATCCCTTGACCATGTGTGTCCTGGATGGAGCGTTCAACAATTTCACCGTGCAATACTATAATGGCGCATTGAGGCCACACTGCCTGAATCGCGGTTTCAATGACGGCTCTGACCAGGAGGGCAAGTTTCAAGGAAACAAGTACTCGCCACAAGCAGTGTCGAAAATCAGCGATTCGTCCAAGAACTTTACAACATTTGCCACCAGTCTGGAGAATGGACCACACGGTGCTATTCATCAGGCTGTTGGAGGAGATCTGATACCGTCAACATCGCCAAACGGTAGGTTTCAGACACCCAAATCAGATATCATCTCTGTTTTTCTAACTGATCGCCTCACACAGATCCCCTTTTCTTCCTGCATCATACGCAGATTGATCGGCTGTGGTGGATATGGCAGGACAAGAGCCCTGAGCAGCGAAACTCGGATTACTCAGGTATCAGAATTCTTGCGTCTGGTGCAACGGCTAAGAAGCCAGCAAGCTTAGAGGACACTTTGCCAATGCTTGGTCTTGGCCCGGACAAATCTGTGTCGGAGCTGATGACAATATCGTCAAAATTGTTAAACTATCGTTACGAATAACTGAAGCGACGGAAGGTACTAGAACTATAGATGACTCTTAATTGTCTTATCACGTCCCTACGTGTGTTCGATACGGAACCTTTTGCGACGTAGGTATTCTAGATGGCATGGGAAGTATTTCGATACCACAGGTCCTTTACCACAGTCATGTCATAATATTGCAGGCGGCTTGTCGTTTATACCTGCCATGGTCGGCGCGTTTACGGCCGCTCTATCTAGTCCCGTCAGTATCAAGGAAGCAAGCCGTGATGCATTCGGCCATGTGAAGATCCCCATGATCGAACCACTTGAGTATTCAAATGTGCTCAAGGACAGAGACAGTTGGTACAATGTCAAGGATCGAAAAGATCTTGTCTACTCATCCTTGGCTGGACTTCCCATCCGGTCATCAGGTGGCTTCAAGAAGCAGACCAACTATACCTTCACCATACCGGCTGCATACATGACTGCAAACTGCAAACTCCTTGACCATCCCAAGTTGAAATTTGAAAATTGGACGTCTTACACCCGTTCCCAAAGGCCTAGATACTTCAACGGCGAGGGGCTTCTCCTGACCACCATGAATCTGCCTCATTTGCAATTCGAAAACTCGTCAAGCAGACCCCTCGAGTTTATCTTTACATCATTCAACGAAGACTCTACCTCCAACGCCACATGCCTCCTGCTCGCTTCCTACCTCGAGGCCGAGATATCATGCTGGCATAAGGATTGCAGCGCTGTGCATGGTTATATGCCATACATGTATGTCTTTATACTAGCTATTAACAACTTGCCTTTGCAGCTATACTTAAATGCATGACGGTAATAGAGGCAATAGCACATTGGGATATATATCCGTAGGTTTAGGCAGGCTGATAGACTAATATTATCATAAATTAATACAAAACTAATCTTAATTATAATAGAAAACATAGTTTCTCAGTTTCAAGTGGATCATTTTCCTATACCGATATTACATCCTGTCCTCCTTACACTGCACAGGCGGGCTCTCCATCCAAGGTCGAGTACCAACTCACCTTCACAGCATAACAACAAAAAGATGAATACTCAGAACAAAAGCTATCAGTAAGAGCAAAAACATACAACAGCGGGGATTCGCTGGTCGTCACCGACCCAGCTACTAATCCGCCCCTTACTAGCTTGACTATGGGAGAGCGGACGGGATCCCGTATTTTCTAGTAGGTATGGTCGTATGTGCTAGAACGATGACCAAATGAGGCATATGATGCTAGGAAGCGATATTGAGACGATCCATTAGACGATGAAGTTAAGGCTCATCTCAAAATTCTTTCTAGCAACCTCTCCCTTGCATTGAAACGAGTTCTTCTCAGGAGAAAAGTCTAACGATGAGTGGATCCAAGGCTTCATGTTTCTATGTCGTCGGCTGCCCTCTTGTGTTTAGGTGGGATAAACACACTCGAGGTTGGCGAGTGTTTCGACGTAGTGGAAAGGGACTTTATAAGGAATCTTGATATAATCTAGTTTCTTATTGATCATCCTTTACAACCGCATCTATGCCGTGCAGACTAATAGTCAACGCCATTCACGCCAGTGGTCAAAGTGCAAATTGCAAACCCCGCTGAAATAGAAGAAAACTCTCGTCATATAATAATCCTCGAAACTCCCAAAACCACTGACATACATCATCCATCATGCCTGGGTAGAAACATATCAATCCTCCTGAAGCTCGTCAGACAGCTTTAGGCGCTCGAAGCCCTGACAGCTTCTTCGAGTTCAGATTCTGTAGCCGGCTCGATCTTCGCTTCTTGACATTTTCATCTGGAAGAACGTCTTGGGAAGAACTACCATCGTCTTCGTGGAGCTCATCTGGCTCACACGTCGTGCCACGCTTCTTGACACCTTCACCCGGAAGAAACACTCGGCAAGAAAGATCGTAGGCTTTGTCGAAATTCTCTGGCTTCCAGATCGTACCACGCTCCTCGACTGGCTTGCACAGTCAATCGAGCGCCTTGCAGAGCAGCCGGGTCCGTAGACAATCGATAAGGGCATGGTGATTTCTTCCAACCAGCTTACTCCCAGGGAACATCGTAGGGAATAGGATGTCAAGTTTGAGAGGAAACCTTTTCCTCTTCTCTAGCTTTGGGAGATGCGGACGGAAAAGCTGGACCAAAGGAATACAGTTGTCTTTGCTAAGTAAGATATCCGCGTGTCCCCCCTGTTTCCAGAAGTTTTCTCAACTGCTTCAAGTCCGTAGTATATATTATATAGTGCCGAACCGAGATGGGCTGTAGGCGTGTATTGTGTATACACGGCAAGGGGTCAGCTTCTGTATGTACAGCCAGATCATTTACGTTAACCACAGGGCAGTATATCCTCCTGTCGTCAAGTGAGAACACCTGCTCCAAACATTAGTCCTTGCTTTCTTTCTTTCGTTCGAAATGAATGGCCGCTTTCTTACCTCATGTAGAACGAGGGTTTCCAGGTATCAACGCTAGTCGGGAGATTCCCCAACTGCTTTCTATGGCGTGACGTTCAACGGCCAGTACATGAAGGCCGTTCTGATATAGTATAGACCCATTACATCAGGCTCATCGGCCAAGTCCACTGAGAATGTGTCGCGGTTGACAGTGCGACTGGCGGAAGTACCAAGCCATCATGAAGGTTTTTGATCTCCCCAAGAGATTGAGGCAGGTATAAATATATGCATGGAGAGCTTTAGGTTCGGATGCAAGTGCGTAGTTGCCAGAGGCGCATGGTTTGAACCATACTGCGTTAATATTCCTAGAATATGTTTATGTGAGCTGTCCGTTTGTTGGAAGACTTTCAAGGTGTGGCTTTACCAGGTCATTGAGCAACCACCCCTTGTAGTAGAGTGGAATGATACAAGTCACCTCGGTTGTCTTTTTGCTCGTATTTCCCATAATCTGTCCGTGTTGTTTCAAAATATCTCAATACTCAGCGAAAGACGTAGAATGGTCTGACAGAAGGGGCCGTAAGGTTTGACCATAATATAATGCAACGTGGCGCAGGTGAATGTCATGCTCGCAAAGTCTGGTAAAAATAGAAGAGATGAATATATATATATATATATAAGAGTACTCAGACTAACGCACAGTCTCAGAGAAAGGTCAAGAGTAGGTTATATGGTGAAGCTAAGAGCCTGTGAGGATAGGAAAGAGCATGATATTTATACTCAAGATCAAGATGTTTGCCTTTACATATGCCTTTCCTGCATTCACTCTGAAAGGTGCTGTTATCTCTGAGTTTGTCAGACAGCCGGACAACCGCGTGCTATTTGTCAAAACAGCTTCACAATCGCTTTTTGATTGCAGATATGCTTGTTGCTTTGTTAAGGGCAGCTATTTCTACAATAACCAAAAACTTCATATTCTCCGTATATTGTATTTTGCTGCAGCAAACTTCAAACTACATCCTATGCGCTGTAAAGGAGAGCTGCGAGTTAAGCAAGGGTTGGAAAGTAAACGCAGATAACACTGTTTTCTCTCTTAGTTAAGCAAACAGATGTTGAAGAATTGAAGCCTGCTGTTTTCCTTGCAGATGTTCAATTCACATCTAATACTCAAATAGTTCTACATAGATCTCTAATTCGAAGCACCTTCAGCTCTGAACTGCTTCTTCTCTAAAGCCTTCTCTATAGCCTCAACCCTCTTGTCAATCTTTTCGAAAGACCAACCTTGAAACGCCGAAGGGTAGACTAAAGGCCGCAAATCAAAACGATGGTCGTCCGGAGAGTAATTCTCTAGGTGTACAGCTGGGGTAGCGACGGCTTGCTTATGTCTAAATTTGTGTGTTAGTGATGGCTATTGTGGAGAGGTAATGTGTGGTGATGAGGCTATGTCGTTTGGGCCGCCCAAAGTTCGGATCAGCGACTCCTTAGGCATGCCCCCCAAGCATACTTTAAATGGAGTCTCCATTTGACAATAGCCTCTTTTCAAGTCGATTTGTAGAAAGTTTTACCTATTGATTTGTTGAAAGTGATAAAATCGCTTGACTTTGGTGGCCACATCTCTCGGACTCATCTTGCGCTCTTCGCCCCATTCTTCAGCAAGTCGTATGAACATGCCATAAGGACCAAGCTTATTCTCCTTACGTAGCCGGCCCAACCTTGAAAGTTCGTCATATGTGAGTCCCATATCAACTACGGATGTTAGTACCATATTAACAGTAACGGCAAGTGTCTATGGAGCTTTGCACGCCCCTAAAAGGCAATATGCGCACAGTAACAGTAAAACATTTTCAAGTATCACTCACCTTCATCACTTTGAACGTAGTCCTCAGTAATGGGCTCAAGTTCTGCCGTAGCTATATCACTGTTAGTTGGGTGGTCGTCCCAAATTTCATGATTTTGACGTACGGGTAGCGTGGATGAACTCCTCCAAAATGGGCATATCGAAGCTTTTGGCTGCCCATGCAATGAACCGCTTGAGATCTGACTTGGAGATAGAACTCAGCGGGGAGATGTCCGAAGAACTACAATCAAATTTAGTAAGGTCTGAAGCATATGGTCAGCTAATACTACTCCGATCCTTGTCGAGGTACACTCACATCCTCGAAGATACTCATCGACATTGCTGGATCCAAGAACAAGAAGGCTTCCTCCCCCGGGTCTCTGGCGAACTGTTGGTAGCATCTGGGCGTAGTAATAGGCTATAACCATACGACTGCGTGCCTGAATGTTCTGGAGCGCCAAGTTCTCGGTTGCGGTTCCGCCATATACCTTGAATTTGGGCTCGAAACCTGTGCCCTGGGTGAGCAGATTCTTAGTGGCGTGAAAGGTGTCGTCGATATTCATGTCAGTATGGTAAGCGCCAATACGCTGGGCGAGGTCCTTGGCGCGCTGTCGAGTCTCCTTAGAACTCTGCTTTTCCATGCCCATGTATACTGTGTGAAATATCTGGCCACAGAACTCCTCAGGGGTTTCAGGCAGCTTGTCAGAATAGACGGCGATTCTTTTGACATCGCTAATAACCTCGGCATTGCCGGCCTTGACTGCTTCAACTACAAGTCGACACATGCTGTAGACCATGGTTGCTGTTGCGCAAGAGTCAATGCCTCCAGAGAGGGGCAGCAAGAAGCCGGATGCCTTGCTTCGTCGAACTTGTATCAATGTTCAGCATTTCGTAATCAAGAGTAAATTACAAATTCTGCCAATCATAATGTAAGATAAGTGCAACTTACGATAATCCCAAAGCCAGCAGGCTGGGCCAAGAGCCTATTCAACACAATGGGTTAATGGGTGCTGATATGATAAATGATACCAAGCATACGTACAATTTCTTCCTCGGGAACATGAAACCTAGGCTGTCTGGGTTTTGTAGGGGCCCGAAGGACGTCAACTTCGTCATGAGACAGGCTGAAGTCAACCTCAATTCTTTCATACACAGGCGCTTGTGTAGCTTGATGGTTCCGAGACGGGGCGAAGCGGGCTGCCCTGACCTCTTCGAGGTCGACGGTGGCCGTGACCACTTCCACATCATCCAAGCTGAATTGAGAGCCCTGTGCGACCATTGACCCATTAATCATAATGTTCGACGAGCCGTCGTACAGAAGGCGGTCTCCATCGCAACCTGGAAACGATTTAGCATGGCCAACAACAACATAAAGCAATGAGATGCTACAAAGCCAAGTTACGGACCACTTTGATTAGCATACAAGTACACCCCAGAATTTTTGCGAGTCGCTTCGCTGATCAGCGCAAGTCGCTCATCTAGTTTTCGTAGAGTGTGGTGGCTATACAAAAGTTAGCATGACTCGCCCAGAACTCGGCCAAATCGGATAGATTTTGGCTTCAAGTGGTCACAAAAACCAACCTTCCACTTGAGTTCGTAAATATCTCTACTCCATTGAGAGCCCTGAATAACAGTCAGTGACGATGGGATGCTGAAGTGGGGAGAGAATAGTTACATGTTGATGTGTGGTGCCTGAGGAGTGAAGAGTTCCTCGCAGGTTTCGGCGGCGACAGTGGTGTCGTTCAGGGACAAAATGATATCGCCAATGGGGATTTGTCTAACACCCTGGTGCTTTGCCAGAGCAGGAGGGAGATTGTACTTCTCAACATATCTTGGTCGAGCCCATGGGGTGAAGTGCCTCATCTCTCTAAAATTGCTGACCAACAAAGTCAGTATCAGAGCACAGTAACCAACAGAGCAATTACATACCCATCATTGGCAAGATAGATCTTGGGACGAAGGCACAATAGCTTTCCGTTGAGGATGATAGCACGACAATTGTATCGGCACCCCCTATGTATGATAGGAAGACCAACATCGATAAGAATGTCATGAAGCTCTGTATTGGTCAAGATTTTGAGAAGAGATTCCAAAGAATGCTCATAGATATCAGCCTCAAGAAAATGGTCAAGACTATACAGCTCTCGTCAGTACTCTCTTCTCGGCAGGACATGGATTCTGCAAGTTGACATACCACCCATAGCCCGTGATCTCCAGCTCTGGACCAGTTCTCAGAGTTGCTCCGGCTTCCTTGGCCTTGTGAATACTTTGCACAATGCGATCCAAATTGCCTTGCCAGTCAAGCACCCTACCAAAGCCCTAATTAGTAGATGCGCTTAAAGACATTCATCGGGTATCATTTCTCACCATTGGTTGAGCGAACACGTCGCGAGAGTGACGAGCGGCGCCATCTTGAAGTGATGATGAGGTTGAACAAGCACCGATGAGTAGTTTTCCGAGGTTTGTTTAACCCGGAGATGTCTCGGTGATAGATGTTTAGTTTAGGTTGAAAGAGTGAGTATAAAGATATCGAGGTGGGCCGTGTCTTATGTATTCGCGCGGGGTAGAAGCTTGCGATAGCGGCATGCAAGACACTGAGTTAGATGCTAATAAGCTTTGCCTCAATCTTTTTAGAGATACCTAAAATATCAATTTTCAGATTGACTGTTTCCTTTTAATTCAGTAAGAATACTCTTTACATCTCAGGCAAGATTTCTTATAAAAGGAGGATTATAGTGATTGTTCTCTTATGACGCAAACATTCATATCATGATGACTTTCTCAGTGCCCCACCAAATCATGATTCTACGACAAACACTACACAAACAGTATCACGTCTACGTATAGATCTTTTAAAGATATTCACTACCTCATTGTATTCTCATCAGTTTCATTAGTCAACACTGTCCTAATTGAGTCTGACAAACGTGAACGACCATAAATGCCTCGCTCTCTATTCTACATCCCTTCACCATTTTATAATGATCTAAATAATGTTACACATAAGACTACATGACATGTACATGATTACAACCTCGCTTCCTAGCATCTCACCTAGAAAAGCCTCCCTTGGCGAGAGCCTCATCAAACATCTCCCGACAGCGAACCTTGCTACCCAACTTGGCACACAGAAGGAACGCGCCGCTAAGCTTGCGGTGCAAACTATACGTCTCCTCAGGCGGAGGCGCCAGTCGCTCGTGAAGCATGACGGGAATGAGCGCCTTGACTCGCTCCGTGATGGTTTGGTTCTCAAAGTCATACACCTCGGGTGCGCTGGCAAGGAAGGGCTCGGCGAGGGTGAGGACAGATTTTGTATGGGCTTCGACCATTGTGCGGCTCTCGTGGCCAGTCAGGTATCCCAAGCTCTCAGATAGCTCCTTCACAGCATCTTTATCAGAGCGTGAGGCAGCCGCGAGGAGCTGCACGTATTGGGTGACAAACTCCTCAGGATACTCGCGAGAGGCGCCAAAGTCAAGAAGCTCAAGCTTGTTGAGGTCGGCGTTATAAAGAAAGTTTGTCCAGTTGGGATCCGTTTGCATGAAGCGGAACTCGGTAATCTCGCGGAGACACAAACGGAGAATCTGCGTGCCGATCCAGTCGCGCTGCTCTTGCGTAAAAGACGTGATGCGAGTCACGCCGATACCATCCATAAAGTCCATAGTGAGGACCTGCTTGCCCGATGCCTCGGGGTACACGCTCGGCACAAGGAAGATGTCATTCTCACTAGAGCCGAGGAGCTCCTTGTAACGTTGAGCGCACTTGGCCTCACGCTCATAGTCGCATTCCCAGCCAAGCTCTAGTCGAGCATTGTCGATGGTCTTGTTCAGATACAGACCCTTGGGAAGAAGCTTAGTTGCTGTGAGGAAAATACTGAGGTTATCGAGATCCGAATTAATCGAGTCGGCAACACCAGGAAACTGGATCTTGACGGCCACTCGCTTGCCATTCTTGAGGGTTGCCTTGTGCACCTGGCCAATAGATGCCGCAGCAATGGGCTTCTCCTCGAAGTCGCTAAAGAGCTCCCGCCAGTCGGCACCAAGGTTTGCGACAAGAACACGGTCACGTTGCCAGGCAGGCATATAATCAGCACGATCCTGAACCCGCTGGAGAACCTGTTGAATAGGAGCCGGAAGCATCTTGGAGTCTTGGAAGCTCATCATCTGCCCCAGCTTCAAAGCAGCACCACGCATGCGCGATAGTTTGGCAACCAGGCGTTCCATGTTCGCCCCGCTTAATAGGACAGACCCTTCGCCTCCGCCGCCAAAGGCTCGACTGAAGCCCTCAGTCATGGCACCTCCCAGCATCCCCGCGGCAAGACCACCATAGTTCCATATCCGGCTGATACGTGATGATGGGACCTTTGACTCTCTAAGAGCATATGGAGTGTGAGAAGGTGGCACTGGTTCACCAACAATCTCCTTTGCAGCTTGGATAACATCCTCGTCGATCTTCTTGTCGGACTCCGGGACTGCCGGTTCAACTTTTTCTGGTTCAGGGGCAGGCGTCTCCTCCACAGGCTTAGCCACGGGCTCAGCTGGCGTTTCTATGGGTTTCTTCACGGTTTCCGTCGGCGTCTCAACAGGCTCGGCGACAGGTTCCACTGGCGTTGCGGTAGGCTTCCTTACAGCTTCTGCTAAAGTCTCGGCAGGCTTAGCCACAGATTCCACTGGTGTTTCGACGGGCTTCTTCACAGCTTCCCTTGGCATCTCATCATGCTTGATCACAGACTCTTGGGGTTTCTCGGATGCCGTCCGTAAAATCTCCTCAATCGGTGGTGGGCGCGGAGGCCAATTCCGCATGGGATGTTCCTTGACCGGTCCTCCAGCTCCGGGGCGTGGAGGAGGAGCACCAGGTCTACCTTGTTTCCGTAGAGATTCTAGAACCTTGGATCCTCTTGCAGTATGAAAGACATTGATGTCAACTCCAGGTGGTAGATCAAGGTCGTCCTCCTTGTCCGGCTCTGATGTAGTTTGCTGCTGTAAGCTCGGCCTCAGATTCGGAATTGGACTATTAAAGAGCGCTCGTTCGGTTCTCGTAGATTCTGACTTGACATCTTGTTCGTCCTTTGGTGTCTCGACTGAAGGTTCAGCTTCTCGCGCAGTCGGCGCAGACTGTTCGTATACGACCTCATCGCTCGCTACGGTAGCGTTTTGAGCCTTTTCTTCCGTCCGTGGTACTCTCTGGACATTTCTTTTCCTCAATGCCGCAGCAACGCTCGATGTTCGGTTGTAAGTGTCGATCTGACGTCCTCGGAGCGCGACATGCTTGGCAGCAACGCCTCGAGAGGCATTGAGCACAGAGGCGAGGTCGATGGCGAAATCGACGAACCTCATTGGGTTTATACGGCCTCACGGGACCAAAAACACATTGACAAAGGGAAATTGATAGCGTTTGGCTTGCTGGCGTTGGCTGCCAGCTATTTGGTGGGATGCTGATTAGAGGTTTGGCGGGAAAAAGTCTATGACCTAATCGATGGCCCATGCAACTAAAGGGGTTGGATCCATGATAACCATGGATGATCGGCTTGTGATAGTATCGACAGAACAAGATTTTGTTATAGTATAAATCCAATTCTCTCTATTGATTACAATTCTATTCATTCCCTGTATATAAATTCGAAAAACAAATGCGCTTTCCCTTTGAGCTGTGATCAGCTTATCCAGTACTCCAGCGCGCATTACCATGCCATAAAAACGCCGAGGGTATACTGGTCATGATAGATGCAGCAAGGCATTAAAAACGCCCTTGGTCTATAAGAAAAAATTGTTCAAATCGCATGAAAGCACATATGACAAGGCTCAAGTTCGCCAAGCTCATGCCTGGTACCTCACCAACATCATATCTCAAGTCCTTCTGCAAAGCTTTACTTCGATCCCGACGTTGAGCCAGCTCTCTTGACTGATCTCAACAGTGATCCTCTTGGAGTCATAGGTTTGGACTGTCCGAACGATCCGCCAGCCGATCCACGTCCAGGCGTGCCAATCTTGCTCCAAAGTCTTTGTGCCGCTGGTGTAAGGCCGCCAGTCACACGAGGGCTACTTGGAAACTTGGGAACTGGCGTTTTGTCGACCCTTCCTACCAGCCCGTTCTTCGTGGACTCTTTTTTCGATTGCGATATTCTATCCACCATGCGCTCGTGCAGACTTTCTCTGTCGCGCTGCTCCTGTAGGCGGAAGGGATTTGGTGTCGCATCCCCTGGACCTAGATTTATAACAGGAGCAGGGGGTAATGGCGCATCCTCGTCATCTTCATCATCGACAAATGCGTATCCATTTACTCTTGGTGTCTCCCCTCCACCAACGGCACTCGAGTCTTGGTCTCCTTTTCGAGGTTTGCCTGCAATAGCATCTCGCACTGCAGACATGGTGGGAGATGGCGGCCGTTGTGGAATGCGCGGTTGTGGCATTCTCGTGTTTTCGTATACGATTGATTTGGGGGCCATTCTGGAAGCTTCTTCTGCCTTTTGAGAGACAGTAAGGACACCATCCCCTACTCCATCGGGTCTAAACATCAAGTTGTTTCGAGGATCAGCATTCCAAGAGTCTGGACGTGCTGGGCGGTCATCTTTGTCCTTGATAGCGAGTCGGTCTCGTTTGAAACCATCATCTGTAAGACTTCGTGTTTGAGCAAGTCGATCCTCGACCTCCTTCTGCTTGATCATCTGTTTTGAAGGTAGTTTGTTTCCGCGCCATAGCCAAGCGTACTTTTCGGCTTTCTTCTGGTTCTGCTTATCAACGAGTTTATAGAAACTCTCGTTGTCTTCACTTGTGTAAGTTTCTTGGAATTTCGAGAGACTCAGGTTGGTCTTTAGCCGAGGCCGTGGCTCTGGGGCGGTTGATGCGACTGAAGCAGGTGTATCCCCGCCGTATGTTGAAGGTGTCCGGTCTCCAGCTGCGAAAGAATTTGATTGCGATGGAAGAGGTGTATTTCGGCGTCCAGGTGTCATAATATGTTGCAGTCTTCTACCTGCACTTGAAATCCAAGCCGCATCTTTTGACTCCAGCGCATCGAGATACTCTTGTTGAGTCTCAGTCTCCAGGAGTCCAGGAAAAAAGTCGCGAGCAATGATCTGAGATAACGTTTCTGTGTAGGTATCCTCATCGAGGACTTGCTTGGGCCGTTTGATCTTTTTGGCTGGAGGAGGTGGAGGCATCAAATCCGTGTCTGTCCGCTTGCGAACCAGCGCTTTCGAGGTCCCTGATGATGAATCCATGATGAGCAACGCGTGAGCGCAAGGCGCGCGCCTGCCGAAGTGGTTTTTGCTCTCAACAGAGGTTTTCTATGACATCGGTTTGTAAAGTGGCTCTGAAGTTATCGTCAACAGGACAGCTGGTGTATTTGTTTGCTGAGTAATGTTAATTGTTGATGAGTGTGATGCCTTGTCTGAGAGTTTAGACAATCCTCAAGTGGGGCCGTTGATCTGCATTATGCAACTATCCAAACTCCGATTCGGCCTCCACCCCTACCAAGCCGCCACTGATGGTGGCGATTGATAACAGATTCCCCGATTTTTGGCGGCTGGTCACGCTGGAGATTCCTGATTTTCGGCTAGGTAAGCCAACTCTACAGGGGCCTAGAAGCCTATCACAATAGACAAACGCCCTGGAGCCTTGTCCGTTTAAGCCCCAGACCGTTCCTCCCGCCTCATGACGCCGGCAGCAGGGGGGCACCTCCACCAAAAAGCCGCCCGCCATCAACCTCCAAAACTTCTTTAGGCTTCTTTGCTCTCCCTCACATTGTGGAACCAAGCCTTGTTGGCAGACTTGCCTTTTCTTTCGTCTCGCTTCTTTGGCATACCACAAGCTTGTTGTTACATCCTTGACTCGAAAATCGACGTCGTCTCTTTTTGCGACTGACTCGAGTGACTAGAAGTGCGCTCGGCGCAAAACGTCCCTCCCTCCCCCGCCTCGATCTTCGACTTCTCTTTGACTCCCAATATCTCATCAAGCGATCCGTACCTTTCTACAATGGCGGTCGAGCTTAAGAATAAGGGCAACAAGGCCTTTACCTCTGGCGACTACCCTGCCGCCGTCGATTTCTACAGCCAAGCTATCGAGTTGAACGACAAGGAGCCAACCTTTTTTACCAACCGAGCGCAGGTTCGTAGCTACGTGCACATACAGGCTATTATGGCTCCAGGCCTTTTGCTAACCCGTATATTAGGCCTATATCAAGACCGAGGCTTACGGATATGCCATCGCAGACGCCACCAAGGCTGTCGAGCTCAACCCCAAACTCGTCAAGGTTCGCCCCATCCGAGCGTGCAAACGAGACGAGAAAGTCTGGGTTTTCTGACTTCACTAGGCATACTACCGACGAGGTCTAGCCAAGACTGCGATCCTGCGACCCAAGGACGCCATCGATGATTTCAAGACCTGTGTCACGCTAGACCCCGGCAACAAGGATGCTAGACTCAAGCTTGAAGAGTGCAAAAAGATTGTCCGTCAACTGGCTTTCTTTGCCGCGATCGAGGTTGGCGATGAGCCTTCCGCCGCCGAGGGTCTCGATCTAGACTCTATGGCTGTTGAGCCAGGATACGATGGTGTGCGACTAGGTGACGAGATGACACAAGAGTTCATTGACGACATGATTGAGCGATTCAAGACTGGCAAGAAGATTCACAGGAAATACGTCTACCAAATCATTATTGCCGTAAAGAAGCTTGTATACGATGAGCCTACCATGGTTGAGGTTGATATTCCCAGCGATGTCAAACTCACTGTCTGTGGTGACACTCACGGTAAGAAAATTTGCCTGTTATAATCTGATTCAGCCAACTAACTATCCCAGGCCAATACTTTGACCTTATGGAACTGTTCCGCCGTAACGGCAGGCCCGATGAGAAGCATTGGTATCTGTTCAACGGTGACTTTGTGGATCGAGGTTCTTGGTCAACTGAGATCGCTCTGCTCCTGTACGCTTACAAGTGGCTGCGTCCTAACCAATTCTTCCTGAACCGTGGAAACCACGAGACGGATGACATGAACCGTGTCTATGGCTTTGAGGGCGAGTGCAAGGCCAAGTACAACGAGAGGTAAGAATTGGATGTTGCATATCTGCCTGCTATGTACTAACGAGATATTAGGGTCTTCAAGTTGTTCTCTGAGAGTTTCTCTGCTCTGGCACTGGCTACTCTCATCGGCAAGAAGTACCTTGTACTCCACGGAGGTCTCTTCTCCGACGACAGCGTCACTCTTGACGACATCCGAAAACTGAACCGACACAACCAGCGACAACCCGGTCAGGCTGGTCTGATGATGGAGATGCTCTGGACCGACCCCCAGGAGGAGAACGGCCGAGGACCCAGCAAGCGTGGTGTCGGTATGCAGTTCGGTCCTGACATTACCAAGAAGTTCTGTGAGAAGAACGGCCTTGAGGCTGTTATTCGAAGTCATGAGGTTCGCATGGATGGTTATGAGGTACAGCACGATGGTCGCTGTATTACTGGTAAGTTGATGAGGGTATCTTTGGTCTATCTAGCTGCTAATTCTTTATTCAGTCTTCTCTGCTCCTCGATACTGCGACTCGACGGAGAACAGGGGTGCCTACATCAACATTGGACCCGACTACAAGCTCCAGTATGAGCAGTTCGATGCTGTACCGCATCCCGATATTAAGCCTATGGTAAGTCGAGATCCGATACTCGATTCCAGATTCTTGACGCTAACCAACTGCCAGGCATATGCGCAAAGCTCGCTCATGTCTTCTCTGATGTAGAAAAAGAAGAGAGTCACTAGAAAGCGAAACTGGCGGCGATTTCAGGGTGTATTCAGGTCCCGGGCGTCTGGAAACGGTGCATTTGCAGGGTAGGCCGATGGGCGATGTACATTGCATACATTATACCCCCATCTAGACGACATGATAAAAATGACGATCCAGTTGTATGATGATGAATAAGACAATCTCGCTCTTCAAGCATTCCATAGTCGATCTTGTCCGTCTGTGCCAACCATGGCGCCGAGCCAATCCGAACATTGTCGTAGTTGAAGGCTCACTTGCTCGCCGTTGTCGCTTGTGCCTCTCCACGCTGTGATGGCTGCAGCGAAAGAACCCAAGTCTGGTCGTGGAATGCGAACCCACGCATGGTTGTTTTCGACTTTGAGAATATCGATAGGAATAGCCATGCCTGTTGCCCCTAAAAACTGGCGAAGAGCGGCTGTGCAGTAGGTCTTTAGCGAAAGATTATCGAGTGTGACGGATGATGAGCTGCTGAGAGTGTATGTCACAAGCTCAAGGTGTGCGTATGAGAATGGCGGTTCTTTGATAGTGCACGTGAGAATTTCGTGAGACTTTTCAAGGTCTTTTTGTTGAAAGATGGTTTTTTGACTTGATTGACTTGAATTTTGAGTCATCTCGAAAACTGTACTGTAAAGCTTCTTTGATGGTCCCGAGTTAAGGTCCATCTTCATTCAGGGTAGGGATTTGAAGTTTGAGTCGATGTCGCACTTGTTGCATACACCGCTTAGATGCATGAGAGCTCTTTGCGCCTTTGCGAAGCTCGCCTGTGTTGCGAACTCCGTTTGCACTTATTTAACAACCAGTCTCTGCGACCAACCTCGCTTCTCGAAGCAACCCTCTCCTCGCAACATCATCTACAACGCCCGAACCATGTCGTCCTCAAATTTCGTCTCGACCGGCCAAGCGCGCTACCTGCGAGCATGCATGGTATGCTCCATCATCATGACCTACGCCGTACGTCCTCCCGCATCGCAAAACCCGAACATACGAGCCCGAATACTGATATCCGTTATTTAGCGCTTCCGCGACGAAGGCTGCCCCAACTGCGAAGATGTGCTGCGCCTCCAACATTCTCAGGAGCAGATAGAGAACTGTACATCCCAAGTTTTTGAAGGTGTCATCACGCTCGCCAACCCGACGAAATCATGGATCGCAAAGTACCAGCGTCTCGACAGCTACGTCCCCGGCATGTACGCCATCAAGGTTTCAGGCCAGTTGCCTGATGAGGTCCGGACGACGCTGGAGGACGAGAAAATACAGTACATTCCGTAAGTTGGACCCTGGACATTATGAGATGTGATGGAACTAACGGAGATGGGTTTTAGACGTGACGGTACGGAGGCTGAGAACGACGCTTAGGGTGCGGTTTGTTCTGATGACCTGCCATAATATTTTTTATTGTTTCTGGCGAAACTGGCGTTGAAGGGACTGGAATAGCAGTGATTCTGTAGAGGTTAAAGAAAACCGTGTATCATCATTTAAATAAAAAGCACCATTATGGTATCTATGGTAGACAATCAAACCAAACGCCCCAACTGTTCCCTGAGTGTTTGTACATTTGCATCCTCGCTAATAAACCATTCCTTATGGTACTGTCCTGTCCATGTTGCAAAAAGTGAATGCTCTACAGCCTCAGTTGTTCCTCTGCTTCTTAGCAGAGCCCATACCGAAGCTAAGGCCGGCAGATTCCCTTGACCGTTTTTTTTCCATCTCCTCCTTCATGATACGCTCAGCCTCGCTCATCTTCTTGGGTTGTTCGATCTTGGCAGGCTTCTTTGACCCTGAAGAGAGGGCGTTCTTCTTGGCCTGGGCAAAGACGTTCTTGGTTTGAGGCTTGCCTCCGAGCTTCATTGAAACTCCTCCAAATCCGCTTGGCTTTGCTGGTGCTGTTTCGGGCTCCTTCCCTTTCTCAGTGGTTGTGTCTGATGGCTTCGATGACTCTGCTTCTGGGGTGGCTGTATCCGGTGCAGGACTCTCGGACGATTTTGTAGCAGGAGCGGGTTTCGCGCCAAATGAGAGCTTAATCTTTTCGCCCTCCTGTCGCTTTAGTTCTCGAGCCTCGATGTCTTCTTCCTTGTCCTCATCGCGGGTGCCGGCGGCGGCTTGGGCGCGTTTAATTTGGGCCTGGATCATTCTCTGCTCAAGCTCCTCGTTGCCCTGATCCTGAGCCTCTTTATTCTTTAACGCTTGCTGTCGTCGTAGAGCCTCTGGCGACTTGTCAATCCATGCGATATGAAGACCTTTTTCTGTCTCCTCGACACGGCAGATGCCCTCACGTCCAAGATGCTTCGCTAGTTCACTTAGCGAACCGAAAGACGTGCTGTTCATGTGGATATGGTCGGGCTTTGCACTGAGTGATTTGTTGGCTTTGTTATCTTAAAGATAGGTAAAGATACGGTGTTTAGGCTTGGGGGCCCAAGCCTTCATAGTCTATAGAAAGAGGTGAGATAATACTTACATGTACTCTTGGTAGAAATGGTTTAGGTGCACTTGCTTCTCACCATGACCGGTCCTGAGAAGCTGGAGAAAGTCGCTTAAAAACTGGTTGGTGTATTCCTTGATGTGTTTCTTGGGGTCAGCGCCAACGACAAGCATTTGTCGAACGTGACTTTCGCTTAAGCAATGTTGCTTGAACGCATTCTGGTCACGACATGCTTTCTCTGCTTGATGTTAGCTATTATTGTTTATGTCTGGAAGGGAAACGAAGGAATAACGAGGAGAAGCAGGGGAAGATGAAGGGAAGATTAAAGGGAAATGATTACTGACCGCACACTTGACAGTACCAGCGAAGTCTGGTCAGACCTCGTTGCTTCATGCGATTCGCAACGAACTTCGTTGATCCTACTTCGGCTTTAGGCATTTTGGTGGTCTTGCTGGTGGTGATGTTGAAGAAGAGTGATACTCAACACAAGACATGAGATTGTAAATGGAGGCTGAGATAAGTGGGGCCGCATGAGGCGCGCGTGGGGATAGGCCAAGGGTCAAGCTGATTGGCCCCTGATGGTTGCCTGCTGAATAAGGAAATTATTCACAATTCCAGATCCAAAAAGAAGCCTGCATCAACTTTAAAAATGTTAACAAGACTTCGAATGTACCTCAGGCTGAAACCATCATATGATGATTTACATTCTTTCTGTTGTTTTCACTGGGCTCATAATTGCCCGCATAGCTTATCCCACTAATGCCGAAAATGACTGTAGTTTCAATTAACATTAGGTACAATAAGCAGAAGCATTTGTGCATTGCGGATACAACAGTACACCTTGCGAAGTTTCGCAACTCTATTGAAATGCACATCAATACCCTACTTCTGAGATATATATAAACTTACAAGATTACGGAGAGTTAACCCGTAAGAGACTTATACCAAAGGTAACGCCTGTAATTCAAAATGTATAAGGATTATCCAGTTGAAATATAAGAACCTTCATATGATTAAGTTCAAAACAAGCATAATAAGGCACCTCGACCCGAAGGGTATAAAGGCCCCCAGTACTCCTGGTCAATCACTCTTCAGTCCAACGCTTCCAATAATTCAAGCCGGCTTGTACAATTCAAGTCCAACCCCCGACTTGACAAGCCCAAAAATATCAGGCTTGTTCAAGCCTACAAAGCT
>JAATHB010000455.1:0-24507 GCA_014822075.1 Fusarium buharicum | reverse complement strand
GGGCATACCATACGCTGGATCTAGTCCAGCAACAATAAGTACTCCCATATTCTTGTCTTCTGCCATACTGGGGTTGGCCAAGCCAAGCCAGATAGAGCTGCCGAGAAGATAAGCAGCCGTAGGATCGCTGTTACGAACACGCTTTTGAAGCATGTCCACTTGCTCAACGGAAACCTGGCATTCCGAAGGCAGCAAATTTTCCTTCGTAACAGCCTCAATGAGCCCCAGTATATGGTCATCGATGCCATCATCCAAAGTAAAGGAAGGCTCGAGGTGAAGAAATGATGCCTGCAAAACGTCCACCAGGTATTGTTCTACAGCCCCCGCTGGCGGACGCTTCTGCGGATCTTTACTGCAGCATCGCCGTACTATTTTGGCCACTCGAGAAACAATCAGGTCTGAGTGATCGGTATACCACGGATGATTGTTGCCCTGGATCATCTGTCTCACTTTGAACAATCGTTCGCCTTCTGTGGCCTCGGCAGACTCTCCAAATGGCGGTTCACGAGAGACGCACTGCCATATGAGGATTCCGAGACTAGATATGGTTAGATACTATAGAAGTAGCCATATAATACCAACTCTTACCTCCAAACATCTGTTTGTATGGTGTGCTGGCGGACTTGCTCCACCTCCGGAGCTTGGTACCGGGCGTCGTACCTCCCACCGGTGGTGTTCTCCTTGAACTATCGAGTTGTATGAGTAGTTGAAAGATCTCAGATAAGTGTTAGTTGATAGTTACGGGTGCTTACCAATCTAGCATGTTCAACTTCAGTCAAATAAGGTACCAGTTCCTTGTCCTTAACTAACAAGACAGTCTGATCCGACAGCCTCTTAATGATGATCTCTACTGAGTGCAGATAAGAAACTGTTGTAGCAATATCTGCGGCAATCTTGATTCTGGTTAAGATGTCATCCAGACACTTTTCAGACGGTAATGCTTTCGCGAGACGTGGCGAAGCTCGGAGGTTCTGGAACACAGACCATCTTCTATCTCGATATCGTGCTATGCCATAAAATGGGTGCACACGGGTGCTCGCTGAAAGCTTCGAGTAGATAGCCACGTTCCTAGGTCCTTTTTTCGCCGAATCTCATCAATCTCTCGTTCAAAAGCTCACATACAACTGGCACCGGATGCGAGTCGGCAATCTGAAGAGTCCCCGTGATCTCATCGGCGGTTTCACCGGTAATGTTAAGGCGCTGGTCACCAGCCTCGAAATTGACGTAGACATCTATGCCAGCTATACTGTCCTGGCTCTTCTTAATGTCTTCGAGGATACTGAGCTTACCCAGGATCTCGGCGAAGTACTGATCATCCCGGATACGATCCTGATGATTCTGGTTCAGTAGCTTGAGGATGTCTTCTCTAGCGCCGAGCTGTCGTTCGTATTAGCCAAGGGGAAGCAACATGCATTAGAAACAACAGACCGTAGTCTCAGTCGTAAAATAAGTGATCCAGATCAGCATCTCCTTTGCTATACTCGGCAGACGGTCTTGCCAAAGCACTTCCCGTGCCCGGTTAGCTCTGGACCTTTCACATTTCATGACACAATCTAAAGCCCTCTTTAGTACATCCATCAGCTCCGAAATAGTCTGACTGTCATGTGTTGCGTTGGGCTTTTGCTGGAGTACTTGTTGCAGCAGTCGGGCGATAGATTCGATCTCACGGCACTGCTTGTCCAACCCCCTGGCTCTACCGACAACCTGGATTATCCTGCTCAGAGTTTCTGAAGCAGCGCTGTAAGCTGCCAAACCCAGCTCTGCCATGGTATCTATTGATTGAGAGAAGGCGGGGTGGGTTTCAGACGATGGTGATTTCGTTAGGTTCTGTCGTAAGATTTCTGCTTGTGCTTGGAAAAGATGAGGCCCCTAGTGGCGACCAGCCAAAAGCGTCTTCTACGTTCCATTAAATCCATTATACGTGTCTCATTTCGATTGGAGGGCATTGCATGGGCATGTCATGGCTGTGAGGGGGCCACAGCCTGATTGACAAGCTTCAGTTCAAAACCAGACAGGATTCGAAATTCTATCTTGATATATCGCTCATCTACAGTTCACTTGAATATTGCAGCATTAATCCTTGATCAGAAATGTCTATCTCTTCAGACTGTACGGAATACATCATTCCGCTAATGGACTTCGAGAAGAGTCTTATTATGGAAGTCCACTCATCTTTACAGGCTCGCGACGATGAACTCACCAAATCAAACCCCAGCATTGTAGCTTTTGACCTTTGGAAGTGGAATCAGCTGATCCAAGGTATCTTACGCGACTGTATGGACACCGAAGGTGATCAACTCCGTCTTGAAGCTGGTGGCTGTCGTTCCCTCGCATATGAAGGGTGTTTCCCTATGCTTGAGAACGAAGACGGGCTAGGAAGACATCGTTGGAGGACTATGAGAATACGGAGCATGAATACTGGCTTCCTGGATAATCTGGGGGTAAAGCCTTCTACCTCGATCGTCGCAACCCCTGATTCAAACGACCGGGGGTATTGGAAGACTCTAGATACCATCCTTGAGGCATTCGGCCGGCCTTGGGATACCCCCGAAGAAATTGATCGCCATTTCGGAATGTTTGACATATTTCGATTGGTTCGTACATACTTCATTCATAGCCTTTCCCCTCTCAACACTGCTCGCATTAGTGAATGCGTTACCTCCCATGGCAGGTTTCTCCAGGACTACACGGTGGAGCAGCTGGAAGACTTCGACCCTCCCAAGGAGCTTCACTGGAACATGGCCTTTAAACATCAGATAATCAAAAGAAAACACAAGTCTACAAGTAATCGATTCGATGCAGGGCATCTAGTGTGTAATTCATCAATCTCCTGCCTCCGCTACTAATACATCACGCAGATGGATATTTTGGACGTTCCAGCGCCTAGAAGCATAACGCAAGATGATTTGGTATTATGATATGCTGTGTTCTCTATTTCCAATGCTCATAATGACCTAGATCGCCATGCTTTCTTTAGCTTCTCAGGAGATGCAATATCCTGACCCTGGAGCATATCTGGACTACATCCCATGGGACGCTTTAGAATCCATCTCATCTGCTAGCCTGCAAGATGCGCTCTTGGGGCCCGACGCCTTTCCAATTGATACTGAAGCAGTTGCTGGCTGGGTAACTTGGAGGCCTCCTCGAAGTGGATTTGCTTGCAACCATCACCTCAATGCCGAAGACGAGGTCTTTGCGTATACGATTAGAACTGGCTGGCAACTCCCAGGGCATAGTATTGACGGCAAAGTTGTATTTTCACTGACTCCTTTAAGTAACAGCAACCTTGTACCAGAGCTAGAACAGTACTGGTTGATGTGGGTAAGTAAACGTTGGCAGTCCAATATGCCACTGCTGATTCTCTTCTCAGAATGATTGTGCTATCACAAAGGACAAGTCTGGTGAAACTTTTGTCCTAGAAACCATCCCTGGCATGCGATTCAGAGGTAGAACTGCCAGATTTGATCACGCCACTGCTGTGAACCACCAGAGGAATATGGTTGAAGCACACGCTTCACATACTCTGGACCAAGCCCGCGTCAAAGCTCTTCTTGGACTGGAGCTTAATTACAGGCCTCTATTCGAGCATTCTCTAAGAATCATTCCAGAAGACCAACTGTCACCCATTCAATGGGACAATCCACTCAGCAGAGGAGCTAACGGCAGGGTCTACGAGTCAAACTGGATTCGCCAAGCAGGCATACTCTCAACATCCATGGCCTCCCAAATCAATGTCGTTTTAAAAGAAATCATCAACAGAGGTTCTCAAGCCCAGGAACCCCTTGGAAAGTTCATGAAAGAGGTCTGCGACTACTCTTGATCCTGAGTGTTTGGATAATCTCCTTACTGATGAAAATATCTACAGTTGGACTCTACATACTCCGCTCTCGGGCCTCAGCCCATGGGATGTGTCAGGTTTCTTGGTATTACCCAAGTACATAGTTTTCTTAACGGTGGCACTAAACTGCTCTTCGCATTCGAGCGGGCCACGCAGGGTGATGTTAAGACGTTTTTGCTGAGGCGCCTGCCATCTCTCAACTTTCACGACGCATGGAAAGAACTGGCAGATTGTCTTATGTCCATTGCTACTGGTGTAGCCTTTATACACAAGCACAAAGTTGTACACAGGTACGTTTTATATCTTGCAGTCCAGCATAATGGAAGATGCGAAGCAACTAACTTGATCAGGGATCTTCATTTGAACAATATTCTTGTTACAGATGAATTCTACCCAAATGATGTTGGAATTCCTCATCAGTATTCATACCTGATCAGTGATCTTGGTGAAGGAAAGCGACTCGATCAACAGCAAGCTGACGCTACGGATGGCAATTTTGCCTTTGCAAGTTACGGTGACCAAGATTTCAGAGCGCCTGAGATACTAGAGGGTCTCTCTGACCCGAACAGCTACGCCGCTGAAGTCTTCTCATTTGGTATCATCGCATGCAAACTTTTCGACTGCATGGCGTAGTTTAGCACTGACTGGCGCCATTAACCTCTAAAATATCTGCATCGCCACTAAAAGCCAGTGATTGACATGCGCCACACGTGTGCAGATTGTTTGTTTACCCACGTATCGGGTAAATGGATGCACCCATCTCTTTGAATGAGTTGGGTTATGAGTCTAATTCAATCAAATCAGCCTGATTCTCACTCATCACGATCATCAATTTTATCTAGACCAAAGTATGTAACTGTTGTCATTCAATGCTTTGTGGCTGTTGACACAGAAACTACCCTGCAGTTAGCTTAATGTGAGACGTGGGTGGATTGAGGCGGCGAAACAAAAAAAAAGCTTGTCCAAGTGCCAATGTCGATCATGCTCGTACCGAGTATATTATATCGCTACTTGACCAGAAACGTCTCGGCAGAGCCGAACCAACGCATTGCGTTGATCGCGTGCTCATTTCAAGGGATGGATTATACTTTTGAATGGCATCGTCTCAAACTCAAGATAAATCAGGGTCAATGCTCACACATTTGTTCTAAGGGGGTCGTCTCACCTCAGCTCAGTTCGGTCGCGTTTTTACGGTATTAAGTATATCACGAAACTGAAGCATCGTGAGATGGAAATCACGATGTAGTAGACATAAATGCCACTTAACAGCCATAAATCTTGATTCAAGCCGAAATGGGACCCGCTCATCGACATGGACTAATGTGGCAGATGCACAAGAACTGCCGCCGTTGGAATGGCGCTGTCCCAAAAAAAACCCTGTCGAATTCAATTTTAGAACAGAGAATAACGCTAGAAGCTAGACGATGAATGAGAGTATCCGCTTTTGACATGAGATGGCGAGTCAGTCCTGAACACACTGCATGTACACTCAGCCAAGTACTGAGCCTCGAAAAGAACAGATTGGTCTCTCTCATCGGGGAAAAGGATCGTAGGATCAAACGGACGAAAAAAAAGGCTGAAACTGAATAAATCCTTCAAAGCTTGATAATTGGCTGTACCGTAAATACATACTATGTACCCACAGCCGATCCCGCAGAACCAACCAACTGGAGCTGAAGAATCTGACTTGGTGCTTACTGTGTACTGTGATATGGATTGTCCAGCCCCCGCAAAAGTGCATGCACTGTGGTGGCGGTGCATGCATCAGCGTCTTTTCACCGTGTGAAAGGAATTAGTGGTGTCATCGGTTATTACCAAAAGGGGTCAAAGGTCGTATCGGAAGAGGGTTGATACGGTGCCGAAGCCCGAACCAGAGCCCAGAGCTGCCGGGGGTTGAACGGGCGGCGGCCGCGCCCTTAAAGCGCAGGGAAAGGGAAAGGAAAAGCTCGTATCGTGAAGCTTAGTTCAGGAGTTGAACAGTGACGTTGTAATAGACAAGAAGATTTCTTCATTTACTGCTGCCGATCAGCCGGCCTTCAGGAGTAGAGTAGAATCAATCGTCAGAGGCGGGCGGTATTTCAGCCTCTCGTACTCATGAATGGTGGATCTACGTTACCACCCTACAACTATCCCCTGTGAAAAAGGCCCCTAAACAAACGAGCTAATAAGGCTACACGCTGCAGTAAGCACCCAACAACACGACCGACCCGCGACCCCTGGACACGCGACCCCTTTCTCATTTGGCCTTGAGTTACCCCACATTCTGCCAATTCATTGGAAAGGAAGGTGCAAATCATTGTGAGCCCAGCTCTTTCCTGTCCCCGTCTCAGCCCGTACCGTACCGTACCGTACCAAGCCCAGTCCAGCCCAGTCTCGACCGAATGTCGCAAGAGCAGGCACAGACGACACCTCGGTCCTTCCTGTATCTAGTAATCCTACCTGACCTAAGGTAAGGTATCCTCTATTTTTTCCTCCTCTTCCTTTTCTCTCTTTCTCTCTTTCAAATCATCATCTCATCTTTCAACATTCAGCCAGCGAGTGGCCTGCGTCTGCGTCTGCGTCTGCCCTCTTCAACCTCGACAGGCGCAAAAGCAAGATGTGTTTCCTCCTCTCGGTATCGTTTGTCTTTGGCGTCTTTTTTGTCTCGGTACTCGGCAGCAAACTCCTTCATCTCTGGACGCATTTCTTCACTGTCCCAGCTTCAGCCTTCATTCTTTACCTGCCGACTTTTTTCCTCGCCGACCTATTAGCAGTATGCATTGCGAGACTGCTTTTGAATCAGTCCAAGTCGCCTTGGGCCTGGATTAGCTGCTTTCTTGGTACTATTGCCACGTACGTTTTTTTCTCCCCTCTCGTGTTGCGCGCGGGCGCATCCCCGCCCCCTTTTGTATTGGACAACAACAACTGACTTTTCGCGATTCACAGCCTCATCGCGATCGGCGGCTCTTCTTCGCAACTTGGATTCTACGTCAAAACTGGAGGTGAACTCGATTGGCGCGATGCGACAGCCTACGCCACCAGCAAGGAGGGTCTTAAGGTGCTCTTCACTGGCAGCTCGGCCGTGATAGCTTGTGGATGCGGTCTGCTCATCATTTCCATGCTTACTCATGGCTTCTTTTACCGAGCATTTGGCGCCTTCTTGGGCGCAATTGGCGAGAACATCCTATCAGGTTTGTGTGGCTGATTCTTATTCTTTTGACTGCCTGCTAACTTGCCATCCCTCTTCAGTCTACAGCTACTTCAGGAGCATGCGAATCCTCCGACGCGGCAGATACTCTGCGCTCAAGAACGCCGATACCGACCTCGAATCGACCGATACATACTCGATGGACGAAGATTTCCGATCCAGCGCCGACAACGCTCCCCGTCTCGGCGGTGAGAAGTATGGAACCGCACGAGGACGAGTCGCTCGCTTCCTGTCGGGCATCCCATTCTTCTCTTGGCTTTGGAAGCTCGCTATCGTCATCTTCCTCGGACTTACGCTCACTCTTCGACCGGCCAAGCCCTATGACTTTCTGTCAATCACCCTCCCCATTTCCATGCTCGATGTCTTCAAAAAGGAGCCCGATTTCTGCCAGTCACAGCGCGAGCTTGTCGACAACGATTTCCCCTTCCCCGAGCTGCTGAACAAGACCAACTGGAAAGAACCTTCGGGCGACTACTACAGAGGCTGGGCCCCCATTGCCGATAAATCACTGAGCCCCTTTGCTGAGGCTTATCGAAACCGTTCAGTTGACTGGTTGCCCAAAGAGGGAGAGTTGCCCCGTGGCTTCTTCCGTCATGACCCCAAGCGCTTCAAGAATGGCTACTATGGATCTCTCGCTGACCCCAGCGCCGTTCTGTCGGACCACAAGTGCCCGCAGGTTTCGCTCATGGAGAAGGACCCCTACTACAACCCTGTCAACGATCCTTTGAAGATCACCAACCTCGACAACGACGTTCTGCCTACTCTCAAGGAGGCGCTTGGCAATGTCAAGATCAAGCACGTCGTTTTCATCCTCATGGAAAGTCTTCGTCAGGATTTCTGGCCTCTTCAGCAAGGCTCTCATCTCCACAGCTTGATCATGGATCTAAACAAGGAAAAGGAACGCGAGGCAGTCAATGAAAGATTGGCCAAGATGACACCGCACATTGAGAAGATCACTGGATTGTCTCAGGGATTTACCGACAAGAACGGCAAGCCCTTCAAGGCCCCCGAATACACATGGCACGATCAGGCGGAAGAGGGCTTTGGCGGCATCAACGTTGCCAGCGCCTACACCGCTGCCACCATGTCCACCAAGAGCTACTGCGCCAACCACTGCGGTGCCTACCCCATGCCCGTCGAGAAGTTCAGCGAAGCCGACACCGACAGCTATCAGCCTTGTATTCCCCAGATCCTCCACATGTTCAACCAGGTCAAGGACAACGCATCCTCTAGCGACACCGATTACCGTGACCTTCAGTGGAAGTCGGCCCTGTTCGAGGCCGAGATTGAGGAGTACGATCGCCAGGAAAAGTTTGACGCTAAGCTGGGCTTTGAGCACATCATCACCAAGAAGCAACTCGAAGCCGACTGGCGATACAACAAGTCTGACGTCCTGTATCAGAAGGTCAACTACTTTGCCTACCCCGAGCCTGTCCTCATGCCATACCTCAAGGACTTTATTGGCAACACCACGGCCAACAACCAGCGCATGTGGTTGACGCACTTTACGAGTACCACCCATCACGCCTGGGGCCTCCCAGCGGGCTACCCTACTTACGACTATGTGGACCACGCCGGTGTGAACAATGAGTGGCACGGCAACTTGAACCGATACATCAACACCGTTCGCTATCACGATGGATGGATGGCCAGTCTTATGAACCTCCTCGATGAACAGGGCATCTCCAACGAGACTCTCGTCGTCTTTGCTGGCGACCACGGACACTCGTTCAAGGATGACGCTGGCAAGGAGGGTACATATGAGAACCAGTTCATCTCCAACTTCCGAGTCGGTCTGACCTTCCGCCACCCTCACCTCCCTCGCGTGCAGTACGACGCCAATGCCACCACCATCTCTATCCTGCCGACAATCCTCGATCTCCTCATCAACACTGGCTCCCTCAACAAGAAGGACACTCACATCGCCTCCGATCTTGTCCAAGATTACGAGGGCCAATCTCTCATCCGACCCTACAAGAAGTCAGATGGTGACCGACGTTCCTGGGTCTTTTCTGTTGTCAACTCTGGAGCGGGTATGCTTGGTATCACCTCAGGAGATGTGAACTGGAGACTGGTGATTCCGCTCAAGAAGACCATTGAGTACCGACTCACTGACGCTGTCAATGATCCCATGGAGCTGAAGCCTGTTGCTGCATGGTCACCCGAGGAGCTCGTCACAGCTGCTCGTTCCTCAATTGGCGACGAGGCTGCCCAGTGGGTTTCTGAGGCTATACCAGTAGCCCAGTGGTGGGTTCGCGAACGACAACGTCTCTGGCGATATCACTCTTTGTCATAGACAAAGGTCACAATTTTCTTGCATTATCAGGCGTTTTCGGGACACTTGCTCAATCTCATCTTACTGTATGTCATTACACTACATATGCGCATTTACACACACACAAAGCATGACGAACCCAAGCTATCCCCGGATGGACGGATGATTGGGTTGTCAATCTTGAACAGCGTTAATAATCTTTCAACATCTTATTTTTCTTGTAAAAAGGACGACGACGAGTGGGTAACGAGGCAGATAGAAGGGACGGACGAATACCTATGTCGTTTTATCATTTTCACTACACCAACTACCTATTCTGATAGGCGGAGTTTCACGGGAGGGGGGCTGTATGCACGGTCGCTACGTCATGTATTTTGGGCATCTCTTTTTTATCACTTTTAGTGTATAGCGTCTAGAGATATCTTGTTTACCAATGCATCCTTTCACATTCGAGTGTTCCTGACTGTGCTTGTGTGACGCTGAGCTACCTGACTCGAGGTAGGGTATGGCAGACCTTGTCCAACTCTTGAAGGGGTAACCTTCGTCCCTGGTCTAGGGGTAAATAACTTTCGCAAGTTAAGCTTGACTAGGGGTGTAGAAAGACAGCTGAGGTGTGACAGCTGTGCTGTAACGTTGCTAAACTCAGGGGTAAGTTGATCGCCGGTACCCCTGACTGTTGGGCATTCGGTTGTATTCCTCGCTAGACTTTTGGCTAGTGATGTCTGCGCTACGAGTTGAGTGCGCCCGCTATATTTTTTTGATCATTCTAACCTTCTCATATCATAACGATAGATCAAGGCGGCATAATTTAAGTTATAGTTTTTTTTAGCTATAATAAGGTATTATACCTAATACCTAAGAATACAGTTTTTACACTTAATAATAAATAAATAAATAATAATTAAGTTATAACTCTTAGGCAGCTGCTAGTATTATAATATAAGAAATAAGCTTTATCTTAAGCTATAAGAAGCTCTTCTTCCTCCGTCGTTAACTATTAGGCTTCCTTATATGCCTCGCCTAACTATATATACTTACATATATATACATTAAGAATATAATATAAGCTACTACTTCCAGCGGAAAGACCGCCTTCTAGCTAAGTCACCAAGGAAATCGCCGGCTCTAAAGACGACTTCATTAAGCGTATAAGAACCACTGGCACTACGGCCTGGAGTCGCCTATAGCAGCAAGCTGCCGGCGACTGGCCCATACGATAAGAAGGCATAGACTCTTCAACCTCCCCGGGCACCTCGTGCCCTCGCTGATAGCTCCAGGCGATAGGGGCCATATAGAGAGGATCGAGTTAGCGATCTTCGGCTGCGACCTCCTCCTCATAAAGTTCAGGAACCGTCAAAAGCACCGTCTTAAGAGGGCATTTATCAACCACCAGAGCGCCCGCTATATATAGATCGTACTGAGTTTGAGACTACACTGCGGCAATCAAGGAAAGCTTATTGTACTTGGTGTGTAGTTTCTGTATGTACACCGTACACGTAGACTCACTAACGTTGGTGAGAATGAATTCACAACTCCACAGCATTGAAATGTTTGAAACAAAGGGACGGATCAGGATAGACTCAACTCAGCCTTGTGGAGAATTGTCTGCTTTGTCTATGGTCCCCAGAGGTTGTTGACCTTGGCAGTCTTGGCTTGACTAATGATATTACCTGGTTGTCTGATTTCCTTTCAACCCTTATTGGCCAAGATCACGCAGTCATAGACGTATGATCATAGGGACGTTCTCTTCTATAATCTAAGTGATATCGACGGGGCTCTATTCTATTCTGTTCGAGGAATAAGTATGTTCTTCTCGCTAAAACTGGGAACATGACTTCTATCAAAGACTTTTACCCTCATTTCCATTCATCAGCACTTAGTAGGCCAGAAGCTCCTCCCTATGTCTCCTAACCCAAGTTGCAAAGCTCGTCGGCTCCTTTCCAACATAAGTTCTGTAATTGTTCGACGCCTCCTTGAATACCTCGGGCTCATAAGCAGATGCAATATCTCGCGCATGTCTCGCAATGCGCCCCACGTTCATGTCGATAATGGGCCCTGGAACACCCAGAGCTTCAAGCTTTTGTCTCTGGCCGGCGCCATCAAGCTCCTTGATGATAATGTCGATGCCGAGTCCCTCGCTGATAATTCTCCACGCTTCGCGCTGGGATACTAACTCTGGACCGCACAGGTCGATGATATGCGCGCCTGACGAGGGTGTTGGTTCAACGATTCTGGCGCCTGCGACGACGCCAATGTCTTCGGGAGCGATGTAATCAAATGCAGCATCTGGGTAGCCGACGCCCAGGAGGCCTTTCTTTGCCGTCTGCCAGTCTTCGAGGTGGTATATGTTACTGGCAAAGTACCCAGGTCGCAGAAGCGTGTATGGCACGCCAGCGTCCATCAGTTCAAGCTCAGTCTTGCCATGAACTGCAGCGACGAGGTCATCACATGTAGAAGCTGCCTCAGGACCCCCGAACTCAGTCACCGAGAACGAAGATAGGAGTATGATATGCTCGATACCGGCTGACTTCATAGCCTTGTATGTTTCCCTCTGACTGGAGTTTTGGCCCACGAGGGTGTAAGTGAAAGCCACGGTTGCACCAGACTCGGAGATCGCGCGAGAGACAGACTCAGCGTCTGTGAGGTCTGCTTGGACACGGGTGAAGCCGAGTTCATTTTCCTTTTCGGAGGTGAGGCTGGGGATGGGTTTCTGGGGGTTGCGTAGTGCGAGGATGACTTGGGCGCCGCGAGATTGGGCTTCTAGTGCGGCGGCTCGACCGACGGCGCCTGTTGCGCCGAAGATGATGGCTTTTGTGGGTGAAGACATGATGGGTGGTGTAAGTTGCAGTTGTATAGTGAAGAGGAGAGACTGTGGGATTGATTCACTTGGGCAACCCAAGTGCCGTGTGTATATATAGATGGATATCTTTTACTATATCGGTCTTTTAAGTTCTTCCAAGTCGGCATTTTGCAATGCCCGTCTCTGACGTGATTCCGCCCACGAAGATCATCTTCAACTTAGTTAGTTCATCGCTGCGCCAATGGAAGCGATAGTCCATAATGTTCAGATCCACTGATGATTAATGCCAGGGGCATTTCAGAAAATAGTACTTGTCCGGCGGAATTTATCACGGACTATCTGGTGGGTCTATATATTGAATTCTATGACTCGGCCTCGCTTTTTCAGGAGAAATAGAAGCCGATGCCGATTGAGAATTTTATGCTCGGGCATTAGTCGCGACGCGAGGTGATAGAGTTGTGGTAGATTGATAATGCTATGCAATGCTACCTTGCTATGTTTCAGGCTTAGACCTTTCTAGAGTGCCGAAAGTACTTCTGTTTAACAGCTGTGATTCTTCAACCTGATTCTCTATCTTTTGACAAATCCCTTTGGCTGAGTACTTTCCTTCTTGCCCTGAACTTTCATTGATCTATTTATCTACTTGCTTTGTTGGTGTCCTAGCATCGCAGTTTTCCTTCGCTTGTAGCCTAACCAGAGAATCGAGGCTTCATTCTTGTCAACCAAGTTCCTACTAGATAACCTGCCACGTCCTCGTAACAACCCATGTTGCCGACTATCTAAAACCTACTAGACCGCCTACGAGAATTTGTATCACAGCGCCTTATCCATATGCCCTTTTCATCTCTCCCGGTGAGAGATTCCTAGAATACTGATAGTCCCTGCGTTATTAGTCCTTGGCATGCGAATATTACTGCTAGGAAAAGCATCGAAGCCTTGTCAAACGGATACCGACCTTTCAACACGATAATGTTTTCTACAGCTGATGCAAAGGCTCTGACTGCAAGACTGATTGTAAAACAAGCATTGCACGGTTGAGAATGGTGCTCTTGGTAGGTTGGGTTAACTCGCCGTCGGACCTATCACAGCGATAGTCTCTGGACACCACTCCCTGGTCTGGCAGATAATCGAGATGCCTACCCAAGTTTAGGTGGAGAGTCTGAGAATTGCAGACAAAAAGAGTGAGACGCTATCTTGGCTAGTCCTAGCAGAACATGCTCTGTTCATTTTGTCATCTGCTACTAGTATCTCTTATCTGTGCTGGCTGATCCTCAAGCTTACGATACAGGGCAAAGGCTGACTGATACAGTTGGCGCTTCAGACGATAGCCTCAGCGCCAATGAAACTCGCCTTTAACCGGTTTAATTACGATTTCCCTCGCTTGTCCACATTCCACAGTGGGCCTAGACTCTAGTCATCTCGCGAGTCGACAGGGGTTGGTATTGTGGCTTCAACCACCAGAAACGATATCGAAGGTTTTTGGAAGATCAGAACAAGCTTTTAAAGGTATCTTTGATCTTCTATGCATTGGCTAAATCGCTACAATAGCCTAATAGATATGCAGAGCCACGGAGGAAACAGGAGGCCTCTCCAAGAGACAAGGACGCTAAATATCTCACTCATCCACTGAGGACCCAATGTTTCCAATTAACGAGCCAGAAGTTCAGGGGTAAAATAACAACAATTAATGCTTAGTTAGCTTAGCTCCTCCCTATTCCCATCGTGAAGTCTCCATCCTCCTTTAAATTGCCCTCCCTGTCTTTTTGAGACTGCGCCCCCTTTTCCCACTCTGACTGAATTCTTATCACAGCCCAAAGCAAACCCGCTCAATGAGTCCCTCGCTCGCGACTGACACGACCAGATACAATGACTGCTCACCTTCAAGTGCGAGCGAAGAGGAAGATGACTCGCCTGACCCGTTGAATCATCATGGGGTCGATTTCAACCTACGAGGTGCGCACATGTCAATCTCTACTGCTTATCGCGTGAGTGCGAGAAAACTGATCAAGCAAGCTCGTGAAAAGACACGATAAAACGAGCACTCCGTGCATCATCACGCTTTGGAGATGGAGTTCGTTATCAGCAGATTGGAGTTTCTAGTGCGAATGATTTGGAACGCAGTCACCGCCTCCAGAACGAAATGGATTCGATTTGCACCCCGGCCGCGAGGGTCTCTCATTCTTTGGCCAGATTCGAGCTACGTTGGTCGCTTCAAGGTTGAACTGGCTACTTGTTTTTGTTCCGATTGGTCTCGCGGCGCATTCTTTTGAGGTTAATCCTCTGTTGATTTTCATCACGAATGCCATCGCTATCGTGCCGCTGTCTGTCTTGTTGACAGAAGCTACGGAGCATATAGCTGCTGATGCGGGAGACACAATTGGCGCGCTGTTGAATATCACGCTCGGCAATCTCGTCGAGTTGATCATCTTGTGAGTTTTAATGGTCTGATGATGAGTTTAGCTAACGCGGATAAAGGGTGTGAGTACAAACAAGTATATCGAGCTTCGGCATGAAAACTGACTTTAACAGGGTTGCACTGGTAAACAACCACATTCGCATTGTTCAAGCATCCATTCTAGGTAGTGTCCTTGTGAACCTGCTCTTGATTCTGGGTTCTGCGCTGTTAGCCAGTAGCATGTCCAACCTTGATGCTCACAGCAGCATGGAAGAGTCAGAACTTCTTGCAGCTCTCCTCTTTGTCTCGGTGTTTGTCATTCTTGTCCCCGTGAGTTGTTTCATTCTAGCCACTTATCAAATTTGCTGACTCTCGTAGACGGCATTTGATTACACTTTTAAACTCAAGGGGAAGTCGAGTGAAGCCGCCTTGAGCATGAGCCGCGCCTCGTCTTTGGTTGTCCTCGTCATCTACATCGTCTATTTCGCATATGAGATGAGACCCAAGAAAGTTGAAGTAGCGCCTATTCCACTACAGTCGCTTCACCCAAGCTATCCTGAGCATCATCGTCGCCGCCAGAACTCGATGTCTCACAGCGCTCGATCAATTCGCTTTGCAGACCAGGATGTCCAAACTCGCGCCAGAAGCACCACTCTTGACACAAACGGTGTGAACCGTGAGATCAATGAAGAGGAGCATCGGAAGAGGGAGATGACTCAGATTGGCAGAGCAGAGCCGAGTGTGAACTTGTCACACCGATCGAGATCCAGAGGACATTCGCGATCTCGCTCGCTCAGCTTTGATATAAGAGACTCCATCAGCAGTGCAGTCCACTCGAGACCCATTCAAGAGCGCCCTGAGATTGTTGTTCACGCACCGCATGCGTCAAGCACCGGCGGTACGATAGCAGCCGTCACAGTTCTGTTTCTCTCATCGGCGCTCATGTCCATGAACGCCGAGTTCCTTGTCAAGACCATCGATGACGTTACTCATGAAGGCGGTCTCTCAGAGGCAATGATTGGTCTCATCATTCTTCCTATCGTTGGAAACATTGCAGAGTATGTCACAGTCGTCACTGTAGCGATGAGGAACAAGTTGGATCTTGCCATCTCCGTCGCTGTTGGCTCAGCGATTCAGATTGCTCTTTGCGTGGCGCCCTTGACCGTTCTGATAGCTTGGATGTTGGGTCGTGATCTTGAGATGTCGTTCAATGTCTTTGAAACGACGACGTTGGTTGGCTCAGGATTGTTGATCAACCTACTCATTCTCAGTCGTGCGGGTACTGCTATCAGAGCTATAGGGCTGAAAGGAGCTCTGATGTTTGCTTGTTATGCCATTATTGGGTAAGTTCCACGAGTGAGAACAGGAAGATGACAACTAACGGATTATTAGACTTGGCGCCTATTACGAGCCGAATGCAAAGAAATGATGCGAGCTGGGGCTATGAAAAGCATTTTATGATAATATCAAGACAAGCATACTTATAGAATACGTAATACCATCCATATACACGCATCAAATGGATCTACAAGTGACTGGGTTAGACATTGATAGTAGCACAGGCAAAACAACTGCCACTTGTCCCGTCGGATACGACTGAGTGGTATGTAACGTTTACAACCATCAGGCTGCTTTTATATTGATCAATCTCCTGCCAACCTATATGATGTAGCACCTTGACTGAGGCGGTGTGTAGACTGATGTAGCAGCTGCAGCCCGCGACGCAGGACCGATTATCAAGGCCGTAAAACCTTGATACTTTAAATCTACGTGCATGTGAGGCTCTTGGCTTCTGACGGCCAACTCCAGCTCATTCCTTTCTGCATGAAGCTGGTTGACAAAAATGAAGATGACAAGGCGTGGTTAAGCGCTCAGGCATCAACGCATGGCTGACTGTAGGAGGCCGACCAACATACAACATACCTACCATTCGCCCAGCCACAACCATGCAGATGACTAATACCTCTCGCAACTGCACAGTGATTAGCTTTATTTCAGTAAGATATCCTGTTGGTCATTCAATATTTAATCCTACTTCTATCTGCCCATCTGTACAGCATCACCCAACTTCCTCGACCAGACAAGAGCGTCCATCAGATGGCTTTCCATCTTCGCAACTTCCTACTACCTTTGGTAGAGTCAGGAGAATTCAGCGACTTTACTTTTGTTTGTAAGGGGCACGAGTTCAAACTCCACCAAGTCATAGTTTGCCCGCAGTCACCAGTACTGACCGCTGCTCTTTGTGGTGGTTTCGAGGTATGTGACCACAAACCTCACCAAGCAATCCGTACTTATATTCATCAGGAGGCGAAGTCAAAGGTGATTACCGTGAACGAGTTTGATATCTCTACCGTTCGACATATGATATCTTTCCTCTACACAGGAGAGTACGAAATCAGCTCAAACAGTGAGGACGACACCACCTCCGACAAGGAGGAGAAAGAACACGAGATAAAGGATCATTCCGGGTCTTCTGCTAGCCCTTTAGAAGCTGGAGGAAACGAAACCGCCGAAACGTTGCTGTCACACCTGCGCGTCAACGCAATCGCTGACTACTACGATATAAAAGGCTTGGCCCGCCTTTCCAACTCAAAGATTCAGGCTATTCTTAAAGAAGGCCAGGAGGCCGATGTATTTCTTCAGATCTTGCCAGAGGCGTCGGCCTCGAATAGAGACGCCAATCTTCGCTCTATCATCGCCGCCAGCACGGCGGATAGCATCGAGGAACTCGCCGGGTTGCAAGGATTTCAAAACATGGAATTAGAAAACAGACTCGCCATGGAGATCATTCGCGCCTGCGGTAAACGCATCGGTAGGGTTCAGCGACAATTAAGCTCCGCCCAGCAGTCAGAAGAGCTTGCAACACTAAGATACGGAGTAACTGTCCAACACTTCGAAAATTGCGTGCAGAATCTGGAACAACACGAACACTGTCGGCATTGCGCTGCCAACTTTGCCTGTTTTTTTGAGAAGAAGATGGGTCCCCAGCATCCAGTATACACTCTGCGCTGTCAAGAATGTCGCTGTCGGCACGTCTAAGTCATAACAAAGACCGGGTCAACTTCACTCTTCTACGGAAGCAACACATAAATATGGGAACTTCAACAGGAAAAGACATGGATAGAATCACAAGAAAGAGGCAAGCCTATGAATAGGTTGTAGGGAAATTTCGTGTTTGTGGCGGGACCGTCTTACGCGCAAGATTGAGACATCACTAAATGTATTTCGCCTTTGTTGAACAGCTTGCATGCCTTCAACGCTCTTTATAAGCATGCGCAAGCCAGTTCTTTAACTCTAGTGTGAATTTTTACTTTACCTGTTCCTATGGCAAGACTGGTTTGCTGTCTTGTGCACAGCGATTTGCGGTATAGGGTACTGTGTAATGGCTGATGACGGAGGACCAACTCATACACCAATGAGCCAGCCGATCTGTGAGCTTTCCATTGTGAGAAATGTATGATGTTCACCGTCTCATGGGGCTTACGCTGTGCTACCATAAACACTAATTACCAAGAATAATAGGCAGGATGTCAGAAGGTACAGATTGGGCTGTGTTGCACTTACCTGAGACCTTGATGCGTTCTAAAAGTGTTTTGATTGGATTGCTAGTCGAGCTTCAGCAGAAAACTATCATCGAGCGCTGGAATGTTTTAGGGACATTATGACCAGAGAAATGGTCGAGGTTCTCAGTACACCCATGTCAATAGGAGTCTAACACTGTATTCGATGCCTATTGGCATAACAAAACTTCTACCCATGGTAGATACTTCGCTCGATATATTCCCCCAAGCTCGTGGGTGCCTTATCACCTCACAACATATTGAATACCTATAAATCTTATAGAATATGCAATATCATCTATATACAACCATTGAATAGATCCTCAAGTTACTAGATTGCTGGGCAGTGGTTTTTTAAGCACCTGAGTATACGTGTAATAAAAAACTATCAAAGTTTCATTAACACAAGATCGAGTTCAAAAAGAATGTCACTGCCTATACTGCACATTTCAAGTGACTTCGGAGCGTATTTATAATACCCCTTCTGCTTAAGGCTGATGATACATGTCACTGACATCTGCTCTCATGAGAACGACTGGCTCAACCGAGTATGTGCGCAAAGAATCCGAATTAATTGCTGGAAACGGCCTGAAAAGGTCGAATATGATCAACGTTATCTAAACGAAGGCGGTTTGGCAAAGTTACAAATGGCTTAGGTAAGTTTCACGATCCAGATAACGCTACGTGAACCACGACTTATGATGACCAAAAATAAGCAAAAGCTCTCGATTATCTAACATGATACTCAAGAATGCTCTGATAAATCCAACCACTGCCAGCAGCACAAGGTTTGCCTGATTTCAGGGACATTGCACACACTACAGATTCGCTCCCCCAAGAGGATACAGCATACTTGATGCTTCTGCCGGAGGAGTAAGTTTATCCCACATTGGCAAATAACACACTGCATAGGCTTTACAAAATTCACCAAGACGAAGCGCTAGACCAGAGTCCCAGAGCTACTTTTCCTGGGAGTTGTTATAAATGTCCTTAGAGTAAACAACTCTGCCATCCTCGTAGGCGTGAACCGATGTTAGGCGCTTGTCACCTTTATAAATTTGACCGGAAACACGGAATCCCGAATCTTTGTAAGAGTTATGGGGTTGACCGCTGGTTTAAGTTAGCAACATATTGAATAAATGTTAGATATACTCACGATATATCAACAGTATCGGCTTCTGCCAGTTTAGGATTCTTGGACACCTGTTCCGAGATCAAATTTTCGTATGATTCCACAGGTTCAGAGCCTTTCCAGATAAACCTGAGGAGGGCCCGGGCTGTAGTCGAGAAATAGCGACTGATCTTAGACGCTGGTTTGATAATCGAAAGACAGGTCTTTGAAAGATGAGAGTAGTCTCTTGCAGACGTGTATCAAGAAACAACAGGGAAGTAAAATGACTAGAGTTTAAAAAGTGTACGGAATATTTGTGGTTTACAAACAAGATAAACGATTGCGAGGAATTCAAGCCATTATATACACGTCAATCCCCGCAAGGCCCGCGGACTTGTTTACAAAAATAATCACGCAGACAAAGCCTACAACGTGTGATTTGTTTCAGTATGCACCCATCAACAATATTCTATTGGCAGAGGTAGGTGCAGATGCCTTGTCACCAAGCCCCGTATTGTAGCCGCGCGGTAAGATATTGGTAGCTGAAATAATGTTGCCTTAGGCATCCGGTACTCTCGCGCTTTGTGACGCCCCCACCTCTTTGTTGTCGACCCTTCAGTATTTACCAACTTCACACCAGGGACCTCGTTTTTCAGTGCATTCATGCCAATCATCATCTTCTTTTTCCCTTTTCACTGTCAAAGACCCTTGTCGTTGTCGCCCCGAGGAGCATGATCAGATCTCGGCCGCTGATGGCTCTCTATCGCCAGCCATGGCCTATATCGCCAGTCGTTGCGCCGCGGCTCGATCCTTGTGTACTCGTTGAAGAGGAAAAGACGCCGAATTACGATCAAGATCGATTCTACCCCGTTCAATTGGGACAAGTTCTCAATGGAAGATACCAAGTGGCCACAAAATTAGGTTATGGTGCTAACTCAACCGTGTGGCTTGCTAGAGACCTTAATCGGTAAGACTACACCCGTGAGACAACAAACTACTGACTAATCCTTCGAAGCTGGCGGTGGTCGGAGGATAAGTACGTGGCGATAAAAGTCAATGCAAGTCGAAAATCTTCTCAGCGCGCCTCTGCAGAGAACGAGGTCAACATCCTAAGACACATTTCACAGGCCAATTCAGAGCACAAAGGATGGCACTTTATCAGGAAGCTGACCGACTCCTTCTCGATAGAGGGCACATCTGGTCATCATATATGCCTCGTCTTGGAACCTTTGCGAGAACCTCTGTGGCTTTATAGATCCAGATATATTGGCAACGTCATCCCTCCGGGTATCCTGAAGATTCTGCTGCAAATGATCTTACATGCCCTTGACTATCTTCATTCGCAATGTCATGTTGTTCACACAGGTAATATGCCGGCATGGCACCTGCCTCCTAGTGTTAATCTTGATGGTCTTGCTAAGAATTGGATAGACCTCAAGCCCGACAACATTATGATCAAGATCGAAGACCCTCTGATATTCGAAAGGGATGCTCGAGACGAGTTTGACAACCCATTGCCACAGAAACATGTCAATGGGCGTACCATATACCTTTCTCGAAACAACTATGGACCGCTCTCCAAGCCGACAGGCATCATACAGCTTGTTGACTTTGATCTTGCTGTCTCCGCCAAACCTGGAGAACTTCACACAGGTGCTATCCAGGGAGAGATCTATCGAGCACCAGAGGTCATACTTAACTCTGGCTATAGCTTCTCCGCAGACATCTGGAGTCTAGGCGTTATGGTAATATTCCCATCCCTAATGAACGCTAGAAAAAAGTGGCGACTGACCATTTATTCTAGTAGCTGTGGGATTTGCTTGAAGACAAGAGTCTATTTAATCCTTCATCTCCTGGAAATGCTGAAGAATACGATGATTTGACGCATCTTGGCCAAATCACTGCTTTACTAGGGCATGCACCACAAAGCCTGTTACAGCAAGGCCGAAGGACTTCCATGTTCTATGATAAGGATGGTATGGCATCCTCTCAGTGACCGATGTATTTATCGCTAACATGTCTGCTCAGGAAGCCTCGAAGATCCAAGCTGCATTCCCACCAATTTCGACTTTGAGAAGACAATTACAAGCATGTCTGGCGAGGAGAAACGGAGATTCATTGCATTTGTGAAGAGAATGATAAAATGGCACCCTGAAGAACGGAGCTCGGCCAAAGAGCTGTTGGATGATCCATGGCTCTATCAAGACTTTCCGCAGGACTAGAGATAATGGTATAGACACTATTTTTTTTATGGAGCCTTTTCTAGGATTCTGTAACGACTGTCTATCCCATTCTAGAAGTTATTAATATCACAATGCTAGAAGCTTTTTCGGGTCGTCTTCTACAACTGCTGCATGATAGCTTCTAGCACGTAGACTTGGTATTGAGTCAGAGAAGAAGAGGTGTCACATTTGACCTTTCAAAAGGCCTTGATTTGTTCCCAGGTTCTAATATGATGGGTGCCAGGCTAACATATGGCTTGTCTCTGAGCTGCAAGAACCTCAATTTTCTCATCCTCCTGCCGTCGATACCGATTCGCAGCCACGAGAGCCGTTGTAGACATTCCTCCAACAGAAGCTGGTATTTCCATGAACGCAGGAATATCCTCGTGAAGTTCAGGAAAACGTGTAAAGAAATCGGGTGACATTGTCCAAGCGTTGATGTCTCTGATACGCTGATCGAACATTGGCGTTAACTGGTATTTTCCTGTATGCGCATTGTGGTAAAAGGCTTCCTGGAAACCCTGGGGCCACAAGATCCTGATATTTGATGATAAGAGCTCCCAGAAGGTATTTGTACAGTATTGGTGCTGGGAGAAGACGAGGCGTTCTCGGACACCAGGCCTGTAGATGTGAGCGGTTAAATGGGTATGACACAATAGGGATTAAGACTTACCAGACAAAGAAGTCGATACCATACGTGTGAGGTAAACCTTGCGATGGTCTGCGATTGTCAGCCAAATTCGTCAAAAACAAGTCGTGGCCAGTTCTTACCTATTCCAGTACCAGCGCGGCAACACAGTACGTCGTGCCGGTGTAGGATCACCGTGATACGTGATAAGAAGATGCATCATCCTCATCACAGCAAGACGTTCCGTATCCGGAGACGTGCTAAAACAAAGCTCGTCACATTTGCGCAGTTTCCTCCACGTCGGCGTCATCTTGCCCGCCCTCTCGACGCTATCCCATCCTTCTAGTATAGCGCGCACGGCAATATCCTCGCTGGTGTATTCTTCGACGGCGAGTTCTTCGGCGGGTAACTTGGTGGGTTTCTGGAGGACTTCGTTGACTGCGCGCCATACGTTTGGCTTCGCTACGTGCAGGTCGGACGCGCAGCTGGTGGGATTCGAGCAGTGGCAGAGATGGTTTGATTGGGGTACGATAACGTCGACTTCTTGGGGCGTAGATGTGGGAATGTCGGGGAGCAGGCCTTGGAATGGGATGAAGGCGTTTCCTGCTGGTGGGAGGATCGAGTTGTCCAAGGCCATGGTCGTGGGATATGGCTCGTTACTGACATCGTAGTTCCAGTTGCCGTAGGCAAAATTGTCGGTTACTGGAGGGTCTATGGGCAGTTCTAGTATTGCAGAGCTACTTGTTTCTGATGCTGCTCTTTGAGTTGTGATTGGTACTATTCGTTCTCCCAAATGTTGTTGCGAAAGGCCTGTTGGGAATGCGTGCGATGGTGAGTCGGATTTCGCGTCTGACGATGCTTTGCTGATGGTCGAGTTGCCCAGATGACGACGAATGGTTGAACCTAACGAGTCAAGCACTTGTATTAAATCGTCCCTCTCTTTTGTGACCTTTGCCAGCTGATCCATCAACGTTGCTATTTGGGCGTTGGAGTCGTTTTGTCGTAGATTGTCGACCATACTCTCGAGTTGTGCGATACGACTTTTGGTCCTCTCACGCGCCAACCGCTGAGCCTTGCGATCGAGCTCCCGCTTCTTCAGCCTGCGGGCCTCGACAGTACTGGCCTGGGGCTGATTATGCATCGTGATCGACTCAGGGATGGATAGATAGGGGGCTGAGTGGTGAAGGCCCAACTGGAAAAGAGGACAGAATGGCCCTTGGCGTCATATCCCAGAATGAAGAATGATGGGAAAGATGGGAAACAAGGGTTCAAGAGAGTTAATCTGGGGAAATAAGTGCAGATGCCAGTCGGGACGGGACAAGCTTTCGACGCTAGGTAATAGCCACAACGGAGCCGAGAGAAGGGGGACACCGCCAAGATTTGCTTATGATGTAATAAGCCCGAATCAAACGAGGCTTAGCATACGGCACAATCCGATTTGTTCGGCAGTGGTTGCATAATCAACATGGAAGACTCTCAGTGGCCGCAAAGATTGAACTTTCAGCTCTAGCGGCAAGCCAATGTCTCGCGAACTAAGGATCTTCCGTAGTCCGCAAGGGCGGTATCAACCTAGCTTGTTACAGTATAGTTTTGCAGGCACTTTGGCGGCCAATCTTGGAAGTGATCAGGGTTTATCCCGCTGTGGCAGACGGGATTTCGGAACTTGACCTATCATGCTAACGACATGGATTTAACCGTATCGTTCGATCTCCAATGAGCGGTGCAAATTCCTGCTTGCCACGAAATAAACAATGCAAGGAAGAATGCTCAATCCAAGCATTAGCAGTACGCAATGACCAGGAGCTATCCCGCTCGCTACCCTGGTACTGTAGAATCGACCCTGTATCAGATCAATCCACTATCAACCAACGATGCCTTGATGATCCGCAGCCAAGAGCTTTGAAAGGTGCCAGCAACTGAAGTCATTGGAGAACTAGTTCGACTGCCAAGAGTCCATTGAATCTACTATAGCGCTGATCGGCATTTGAATCACGACCTGTCAAGCTACGTAGTGTCTTGACTCGGTGCGAGAACGAGAGGGTAGAAGTTCGCGAAACACTCACGCAGCGCTTCCCAGCACTGATTGAATGGTCAGCTGCACCCTAATACACCGCTTCTGCTATGAAATAGAGTAAAAAGTCACTGACTTGTCAGTCTCCGGGCCCTCTATATATACCTTTCAAGTCATTGGCATTCCCATTTCTTCTACCACAAACTCAGATCACCCCTCAATACTCTTGCTTACAAGTTACTAACGCAACCGCTGAAACCCGTGACTCTTCATCATGAACACCACTTCTGGACGACCTCAAAACTCATCTAAGGATGGTGCGATCAGTATCCCGCCCAATCCTCGCCCGCCCCAGCCTAAACCTCAACCTCGGCCTCAGCCCCAACCGCGCCCTAAGCCGCAGCCAAGGCCTGGGCCTAAGCTTGGTTCATCATCAACTAACTCTTGAGAAGGAATGGTTTTAATGGCCATGATGTCCGC
>JAATHB010000454.1:0-48583 GCA_014822075.1 Fusarium buharicum | reverse complement strand
TGAACCTGGACCTGGACCTGGCCTGAGAATGGATGGGGAAACCGCATGGGGGAATTTTCTTTCCTTGAGGCTGGGGCTGAAAGGTGAGTAGAAAGACGGTGGAGCGAGTGGAGCCTTCCGCGCGTGGGAACAAGAGAGTTGGGGTTATTCATGTATCGGGGGGAAGATATCGAGGGAGGGTACATGAACAGATACGTACCTGTAAAGGGATGGATGGAGAAGGCCCGGGACCCCTGCTGCGGAAGCTGGGAGCTGCAGGTTGAGAGCTTCTCTCTTCTTTCCTCTTGAGGCAGGAATCTCACCCGCCAAATGCTGGGGAAGCTTTGGCGACTGAATGACTATAATTCGAGATTTCTCGTTAATGAGTCACTCTATTGTAAACTCCTTGTTGCTCTAGACAAGCCGTGGGCCTGAACAACGCGTGAGATGCTGTCCTGTCCTGTCCTGTCCTTGAAATGGATGATTAGCGATATGACCACTTTCTTTGAGCATTCCACAGGCCGCATTAATCGGCCAAAAAAGACCCAGACAGAGCACGTCAGACTCAATGCGGTGGCCCGTTGATAAGGTCGGTCTTACTCTTTGGTGAGAAGGCTCAGTAATACCGGTAGCCGTAATATACGTACGTGTAAATGGGCGCAGAAACCACTTGACGATGGCCAAAATCGGGTGATGGTGGGGGTCACGTCACGTTGTCGAGAAATGAAGAACTCGGTGCTTCTGCTTCTGCTTCTGGGCCAGAAGAGGATCGATTTGTTGTCTGATGTTGATGATTTCTTAGGTAGAGAGGTGAGGTAATTTCCAAGTCTAAGCTGGGTGTAGTCACATCTGTCACTTCGCAATTGTCCAGGCAGCTTTAATGATTTTCCTCCTACGCAATGATTCAAAAGCCCTAAAAGCCAATTGATGCTCCATCTCCTATAATCGGCCATGTCTTAAATCGAATCGGCGCCAATGACTTTTCTTTCTTTCGTTGAGATCAGAAACCATGCCGACGACTGCCGTGTTCAGAGTCATATCGCACTGAGAAATCAACGTTTTAACAAACCTCACAACCGTTGGACAACGGAAAACGGAGGTACAGTCAGACACTACGGCGCCGACTACGGGGGCCCAAGTGGAGCCACCAGCAAGACCGGGGCCCTTGACCTTGCTCGGTTCAAGCCCTGGCTAGAACACGCAAAGAAAAATGTCAGACATGATTGACGAGATTGAGATTCACGGATGACGGGGGACAGAAACATGAGACCAACAAGGCTTCTGTTCCTTTAGCCTGAGGGAAAAGGATTGAAGCCGGTTGGACAGAAACGTCTATGCCACTATGGATGAATAGGATATTATTTCTATTGGGGGAATTATAAGGCTAAAAGGTCAAAGCCCCTTATTCTATTCCCATTCTTCCCAATATTGGTTGTGCTGTACTTTTCGGAACCAGCTTCGGTTCTGGAATCATCAAAAGTCGGGGCATGAGTATGAGGCCCCGGCGAGGAGCTCCACCCAGCACCCGATGCTATCCACTCTTGGAGGCCCCTCTCTCAGGAGCTCCTCCGGCCAACGGGGCACTACGGGACGCTTACAATTTGTTGTACAAGCTGTAATTGGGTATTACCAGGTCTCTGAGACTGAAACTTTTTTTTTTTTTTCGCAATGTGAGAAATCGACGAGGTTTTCATGACTTTAATCGTCCTGCTGACTTACAAGACCCCGTAACTAACCCGCACCTCAGTCAAAGGTCCCCCGTTTCGAAAGAAAAAAAAAAAATCCTTACGCGTCACCGCTACTGTAGGAATTCCTATAGTTTATGTATTTACTAAATCAGTAGTGGATCTAAAGAGCTGTATGTGGTCTAGACTAGAGCTCATAGGTGTTTATCCTTCACGTAGTACTTGTATATACAGATAGAACTTCCATATGAGCTTCCGGTAACGGCACCTGTCTACAGGGAACAGCCCAAGAAAGCACATCAGCGTCTAGGCAGTTGCTTAAATGAACGCTTGTTATACCATGTTGAGCCAAGTCATGTTGGATCTGTTTTCGTGAGTTGCGGGGACTCGTGGGGGACCAACTGTTTCACTGACAACCACTTACACCAAGACTATGTTGTCCACGATGGCAGTTGTAGAGACTCGCAGGAGGTCTTATTGTTTACCTCTGTTGATAATTGCACCCACAAACGGAGCGAAAAGAACAACATCCCCCGTGAGCCACTGACGGCCCGACCCTTCAAAGCGCAAAAGGGGCATGTAAGAGAAGCCATACACATCTGAGACCAGGAACCATGTTGAACCTGCCAAATACCCCGGTAATCGGGACGAAGTTGTGCCTAACTGGGTCCAGGGTTATGCCTTCGATAACGTTGGGCTGATCATGTCCTGACAAGTATGGAGTTTCATACTACGTATCATTAAACGTCAAAGGGCATTGCCATTACTATCGTCGGTGGTTTAAAATGCAGTCCGAGAGAATTATAGACTCCACAGAGACTAGAGCTGCATGCGCTGCCGTTGCATGTACTTGCTTTTGCTGAGATTGGATCAATCTTGCGTCTTGGTCCCTTGTGCTTGTAATTGGCCCGATACAACAGGTCATGATTGATATGCGTTATCGTTTTTTTTTTCCCTTTCCTGCTGGCTCAAGGGAGCACGTAAGATACGGTCAGGAATGCATGTCTCTATGTTTAGACTACCTCCGTCCCGTGGGGTACTTGCAGACCGAGTCACCGATGTTGAAATTGCAGGGAAATGAGTGTCAGACTGAGACGGTGTGCAAAAGAGTGAGTGAGTGGCATTACGTACGTATCAGATGGGCATTTGCAACCCTTCAAGTTTGATTGGTATCAGTCATTTTGTTTTAAACTCTGAATGAATGGATCTTTTACCTAGTTTGTGAGTTGAGTCCGTATATACCTGACAATTCCTCATGATACCTAAGCAGGTACCTTGGACAGAAACTCTCCCCTTGGGCTCTTTGTCTTCATTTGCCGTTCGAACCCCCAGGGGCCTTGGAGACAGACACATATTGGGCTCCGCCTCGCTGGGTCAGACGAAAACTAAGGTAGGCAATGTCTCCCGACTTTGATAACTCATTTTGTATCGAATTACGTCTTCCGACTTTGCCCGGGTGGATGCGGAACGCCATGACTACTAGCGCCAGAGGTATCCCGCTGCCAGCATTAAAACGGGCTTTACACCCCCCGGCCTCGAGCCGGCTTCCCGAGAAACTGCCCCAGGCTGCAGGTGCAGGACAGCTTCTCCCACGAACATGGGGCAGAGGGGCACTAATTCTATGCAATTATCAGAATCTCATGGGTACTTTCACGTTTTTTGTGGGTAGTGGAGATCGAATTAGTGAGTGGATCCAGCGGGGAAAGCGCCAGCTCGGGTACGCCTAACCTCTAGAGGTTCAAGGTCTCGCGCGTCTCACCTCGGAATCTCCAGGAACAAAACAGTCGGGTCCTTTCACCTGAGGTGTCCACTCTGGTTGGTCCCTGGCTACTAAGGTAATTGAACAGGCAGGGTTTATTGGTAATCATTGAATCGGTTACTAAGTTGGTTATCAATAGTTCTCTTTGGGGACTGACTTGAGGTTGTTGAGGTTCAGTCTATACTTGCTCAACTACAGTTTAACTAATTGCTCTCTCAAGAGCTCGAGTCATCTCGGCAATAATAGAAACTCTAGATACTGTTAACACCTATTGGATGCCCTACCGTCACCCCGCATTTCATTGCATCCACGCCGGGATTGATTGATCTTGTTGACTTGACTAGATCGGGTTTAAGATGGAAAGTCAACAAAAATCTATGTGACTGAGACCTTACGATTCCCCAGCACAACAACAACTGCCTACCTAGCCTAACGTAGGTAGCTTTCGTCTGACAGCTCTCACATGCAACCTCAGCTTCAAGCCACGCGATACAAGCTATAGGTATTCGGACAAGCCTCGGTGTTCTAGCTATTGCTCATGAGATAGATGGCCAGATAGGATCCAATGCGGATGATGTTACCCTGGACGATGTTGCGATGTGTGTGTGTCAGTAGCAAGCGACAATGGCGGGCAACTCTCCGCAACACCGAAATCCTCCTTGGTATGCGTGTTTCGCGGAGTATATCGGTATCACGGCGTCTACGCCGACGTGGCGTATCGTGACAACCACTGTGTATGCAAGCATGATCTACACAATTGCATCCTACAGGTGATGGGGAAATGGTAGAATAACCGACGGCAGAAGCATACCAATGCCGTGCCTGTCTATCTATCTATCTATCTAACTAATAGCTGTACCGGCACGTTAAAAGCTCCCATCTCAACAATGATATCGAGTACAAGTCACTGGCATTCAAGATATCAACAACAAAAGATGCCATCATCTCAAGCCAAGATCAACGATTAACTGGATGGGTTAGCTCGGCTGAGGAATCCGATCCCTTCTACGTTCCCTTCCCTTCCCCCGCAAAACCTCAACAAGAAGCTAGGGACGTTGAATGTGACCCCTGCTGATCTGTCGATTATCGAGAAATCTCGGCAAGAGTTGTAATTGGTGATGGCTTCATGGAACCGAAACTCTGAAAAGCCGGCTCGCTTCGGTTCAGCTGAGTCGCTGGTGATTACTCAGATATACACGCGTCAACACATTTTTTGGGACTGCCGTCTTTAATTCTTGTTGTAAGTAGGTGCCTATGTATGCTTCCCAGGCCATTCATTCTCTGAACATTTGTCCAAGTACAGCATCCGTACCTTGTTGGTTGATTCTTCATCATCATCACATGGAATTGGATACTGCAACCCTTGTGACTCATGCATAGTTGAATATCCAATCAACAAGAACAGCCTTAACCTCACACCTCTAGCTCAGAAGCTTCTTTTACATGTGTATCTATATATCTATCACCACTACCATCTCCATGTAGTTACTCCGTATATTCAAAAGTATTCTTCATCCGCCCTCTCCTCCTTCTCCGTTCCCCCGGTGCTCCCCACACTCTTCATCCCCAAGCTTCCCCACCTCACGTGTCTTTCAAGGCTTCAACTTCATTACTACAATCGGCAATATCAACATCCCCGCAACAACATGTCACAAAACCCAGCTTCATCAACTTAAGCGATCCTCTAAGAACCCACCCTTCAGCCTCACAAGGTTCAAATCCATACTGTATGCCCTTCAAACCCTTGTTCCCCTAGCAGGCTTTACAAACTACTACCCCATATCCACTCACGGACAGGTACCGAGGGTGCGGCTCCGTGCTAAACGTTCCCTAGAACACCAATAGCATACCATATCTTATCCATCTAAACGTCCGGGGAAAGCTTCGCTGCCGTTCGTCCTAGCTTCTATCCACTTTGTCTGAAGCATGGTGCCCCCGTTCCCCCAGATTTTGTCTGACGCCACTTGTGACTCCTCCCGTCAACTTGCAATTACACGAGTTTTGAACCTCGGAAGTTGTCCATCAAGAGAGAGTCTAGAAACTCTTGAAAGAGTCATAATGTCACCGATGTCGGGGAATGCTACAGATCATACACAGGTAGCTCAAGCTTAATGGAGCTTGCAGCTGACAGCTTGGTTCATGACTACTATCTCGTGACAGCTCACACGTGCTTCATCACATCCTCGGCAGAGCAGACCTGAGTCTAATTAGACTGTTTCCTCGTGACTGTGTTGACTTGAAAGACTTGTTTCTTGAATGGTTTGTACAAATTGCATGATCTTACTATGGTACACATGTAGCTGCGAGTGAATAGCGCGTCCCTATCGACAATGGCGCTATACCAATGCTTTTGCTTGCTTCTTTAGACTCCCAAAACACCAATTAACCATCTCTGTCTCCAATTACCCTAAGAAATACGCTGCATAGATGCCCTTTTCAGTCCGTTGTAATGATCCCTGTCCTGTTCTCCAATTCACAACCTCACTCCCCTTGTCTATCCACTCATTTGGTGTTCTCCTTACCCGCCTCGGTCACCTTCCGGGACGCCGTCTCGATCTTGTTCATGGCGCTGTCATCCTGGGAGCTCCACCAGTGCCGCAGACCCTTGGCGTATTCGATTTCTTCTTTGGTAGTTTCGATAGGCGGGCCCTTGACCTGACCTAGAACCTCCTCGCCGTTCCCTTTGGACACGGCCCACGATGACGAGTCCTCTGACCGGATGCCGAAGCCGCGGCCTTTCATCGACACCACCTTGACCCGCCGGAGAAGAACCACATCTCCGGCCTCAACCTCCGGTAGCGAATCTATATGCGGCCGGAAAAGGTGGGCCACACGGACTTGCGTCGGGGCAGTTGACGGGTCGGTCAAGCTCAAGGTGAGCATGTAATCCCGAGGACCATGTTTTGGTCGGTGCGGATGAGGCGGTGTTACTGTTACCACAGCGAGGACGTCTGTCGTCTTATCAATCGAGTTCCTACTGAGCATCTTAAGCGATAGAAAGTCAGGCAGCGTCGTTCGCAGGCTCTTAAGTAACTGCAGCTTAAGGGTCTTGACGTCTTCTTCCTCAGCTACGGTCGCAGTAGATTCGGCAATGGAGGGCGATTTGAGTGAAGTGAAAGACATGTTGGGCGACTCTTCTCGCAGTTGGAAGCTTCTTGAGACCGAGCGAGTCTCGCGCCTAGGGGTCTCTCGCTTGGGGTCTGGCGTTTTGTGACTTCGCGTCTGCCGAGTCGACGGACTGGAAGCTTTAGCAAGTAGTATGCTAGGGTCGCCCTGATCGTATCTCGGGCGCAACACTCGCTGTGATCCAGGCGAGCTGGTGTCCACACTCGCGATGCTTTCATCATCCGTGGCCTTCCTCTTGCGTTTATTCTTTCCCTCCGACTGCACCGAGCCACCTGCTAATTGGATGCTGGGGTCATCACGATTTGTCTTACTGCGTGTCTTACTGCCTGATCCAGCCGGACTGGTGTGTTTGCTATTGCTGCCCGCTTTCTTGGATGCGGGTGTAGCTGAGATCAGCGCAATGCTGGGATCCTCTTGCTCACCATGGTCGGGTGATTTGGCTGGCTTACGGCGTCGAGATCGCAGGGATTTGGTGGCAGCAGTCTCAGGCAACAGCTCACTGGTTCCAGAAGGAGTCTCATGCGGCTCGTCGGTCAGCTCAGTCCGGGGAGGCGACTTGGGCTGTGACGTTGCAGGGGAGGACATGGCAGAGTTTGTTAATCGGCGGGTGTCCTGGCGAATAGGAGAGTGCTGTAATATCTCAGTCCTTATTTGATTGTTCAGGTCTGCCTCATCCTCGTCGGCCTGATCATCGTGAGTGATGGTGGTAAGTGTGTCGACCATTTCGACCTCTATCACCTGCTGAGTCTCGCCAGGAGTGGGAGGGTGCATGTCATGCCTGTCGTTCGAGACGATGATGCTGTCGTGTTCCAAGGTCTGCGTCTGAGAAACCTGGGTTGGCGGGGGCGAGATCTGGCCATCCGTTGCAGGTTGCACATTGATATTTCTGTCCCCAGCGTCTTCATCGTCATCCTTTTGACTCAAGGCGTCTACTGGCTGAGACTCCACCTGCGCCGTTACCTCCACTATGGTGTCTTGCATAATAGTGTCAGAGGCTTCAGCAGGATCTGGAACCTGAGATTCTTGGATTTCGACGACTTCTTGATCCTCTGGAATTGCATCTGCATTCTCCTCCGACAGCGCAGCCCCCACTTCAGGAACGTTCGATGATTCAACGCAATTGCCTGGAGCATCAGGTGGCTGTGCAAGTGCTTCTTCCTGAACCAATACGACTTGATCACTCGCCGAGGTTTCTGTAACCGTGCCTTGAATTTCCTCGCTGACTGTAATATTGGTGTCAACAATCTTGACTGTGATTTCTGTTGGGTCAATGGCGTCCTCTTCCACCACCTCAGGTACTGCATCAATGTCCATGGCCTCGGTCGGCGCCTCAACTATGATAGTGTTTATCTCATCAGGTGAGTTCTTCTCGATGCGTTCTTCAGCAGCAATGTCGTCTTTGGGCTCTTTCAATTCTTCCACCAACGCCGTTGCGTGATTCTTGTCGATGTCACCAAAGTCTGCTTCTGCTTCCATAGGTTTCTTTGCTTCAACCTCTTCTTTGTACTGTGGTTGTTCTTCTGGTTTAGGAAGTTGGGCTTGGGCTGGTAAGTCGGTAGGAGGTTGATCCTCTTTTGTAACCTCGGGATGAGATGAAGAATCGGCTTTGTCTGCCTCTGATACTGCAGGCATACCAGCACCTTCGACATCATCGGCATCTACAGAAGGTTGTTCCACTTCTGCTGCCTCCTCAGGATGGGATAAAACATCATGAGTCTTGTCTGTCTCTGGTACTGTAGGGACATGGGCAGCCTTGGCATCATGAGCTACCGCCTCCTCAGTGGATGAACGAACTTGATCGTCCTCTGGCTGGGCCATCTGTTCATCATTTATGTCTTTCGCCTCTGCTATTTCGTCTTTCGGTTCTGATTCTGGTTGGGCCATCTGTTCATCGTTGCCATCTTCCATCTCTGCTGTTTCGATTTTCGGTTCTGGTTCGGGTCCTGGTTGAGCCATTTGTTCGTCATTGACATCTGCAGTCTCTACCATCTGATCTTCCTCCTTCGGCTCTGGGCTTGATGGCTCCTGTTCTGCCTTGGGCTGGGATAAAGAAGGGCTCTCTTCTTCAGCCATCTCCTCATCTGTCTTGGCATCTTCCACCTCGTCCTTCAACTCGGGTACTGGTAGAGGTTCTGGCTCTTCTGGCTGCTCCGGTTCTTGCTCCTTTTCCAGCTCGGAGTCAACTTCCGGCTCTTGCGTCTGTTCTGGCTCAGGTTCTTCTTCCGAATCCACTTCTGACTCTGGCTTAGACTCTGGCTTCGTGGCTGGTTCATCCTCATCCTCAGAATCTGAGAGCAAGCTGATGAAGACAGGCTCCTGAGAAGTAGGTGCAGCCGAGGGTCGAGGTTCTGCGTCTTCCTCCTCTTCCTCCTCATCGTAGTAGCTTTCTTCGTCTGAGTAGCCTTCCGCATCATCTTCCGATCCATCGTATTCTTCTCCTTCACCATGAAAGCGCTCTGCATAGATCTCCTCTTCGTATTCATCAGGAGCTTCGTCGAAATCCTCTTCCTGTTGGTTTACAACGTCTTGGTCGACGTCGGCATCGTCTTCCTCAGGATTCATGATCTGGGTATCAGGATCATCGTTATTGATATCCGGTTCCTCTTCAGATGTCTCAACATCGTCGTCGTCGTCATGTGCGCGGGAGTATTGCCTGAGGTCGTAGTCATCGCCAGGCTCGTCGCCACTATCGCGGTAATGCTCAGCTTCAATTGCTGACTCCTCCAGTTCCGGCTCTGGAGAAGCATTTGCGGGGGTATTTCTATCCGTATCCTCCCTCGAGTGATATGATTGGCGATCCACGCTTGACTCTCGTGAACTCAAAATTTCCATAGGATTCTCTGCATCGGTACTAAGGATTGTAGAGTGTGGTCCAGATGCCATCTGGACAGCACCAGCGATCTGAGGAGGTTGATTGACGGCACTGAAGGTCGAATGGAAGACAGACTCTGTAACAAACGGATTTGGGTGAGCTACAGGGGGGTGGCTCATATGAGATCCCAGGCCTGAGTAAGTGTCCACAATATTGGGCGGAAGCCCGTCTGCATCCAGCAATTCGGCTGGATAATCTTCTGCCCTTGTAGCGCGACTTGGCGATTCTGGTGCGGCCTCCTGAGCGTGCTCTGAAGGAAAGAATCCGGGCGCATGGGGGAATAGCACGGTCTGCGGCGTGAAACCAAACGCCATACCGGTATCCATATGGCCTGGGGAGGGACCAAGGAGATCTGCATGATGAACGTCATGTGGTGTTGTCGTTTCTCCCTGGAGATGTGCGGATTGGCCCAGGATAGGACCATCTGGCCCAAAGGGCCTCGTTCTAGGGAGTGGCGTTGGAGTTGAATGAGTAAACCCAAATGTTGGTCTTGATTCGGCCAAAATCTGCACACTAGTCATGGGAGTAAAGTCCACATCTGCTGTCTGGCAGCCTTGATCGACCATTGCCGGTCGTGGTGGTGTAAGCATGTGAGTGTCCTCGACTTCGCCATTTGCTTGAGGTTCTTCTTCCTCTAGTTCCTCGGGAACATCGTCAGGTTCGGGACTGGGGGATTGGCTAGTATATCGCCAGGCATTGGCAGGAAGGCTGAACCGTGAACGCTTTTTCGATTTGGTCTTCTTGCTAACATCATCATCGAAAATGTCCATACCGCCCTCGAACAGTGATCCGTAAGAAACGCGTGCTCGTTTGAGAAAGGCAGGCGAGGCGTATTCATTCGGGTCTAAAGTCGAGTCAACATTTCGTTTCGCAGGGAAAGTGACTTCTGGAGACTGGGGTGTTGGTGTCGTAGGTTCGTGGTTCGATGTGGTAATATCGGCGGGTTCGGTAGTCTCTGCGTGGCCATTGATTGTAGCTTCTGGTTCTGCTTCAGGCGAGTCAATGTCGAGTAAAGTCGCTTGTTCAGATTCGTCTCGACGAATGCTCATTTTGAGGCGATTGGTGAATTCGAGCTGCCATGCTAGAGTGCTTCCCGCAACTTGCGTGTGTGTTTCGTTCTTCTCCCAATTGGCGCCTAGCAGGCTCAAACAAATCTCATCTCCTGCACCTAGTGATGCGTCTGCAACTGCCTTCGCAGCCGCGCCGTGGAACCGTATGCGTACTTGGCCATTTTCGCGTCGAAGTCGAGAGTCACGCTCGGCCAAGAGAAATGCGATGGATTTATTGAGGATGCTGAATGGCCATGTGATGGTGATGATACCATCTACCACTCTCTTTCCTTGATCGGAAATCTCTGGATTTAGCTGAGAGATGGGGGTAGGATCGCCCTGGTCAAGCAGCGAAGCCGGGGGCTGAGAGTCGGTCATCGTGGCTTTGTCGCAATATCAGTCGCGTTGGTGGGGATGCGCGAAGACATGCAAGCCCGGAGGGAACGGCTTGCTTTATATGTACATGTGAGATCCTTGAATATTTACTGTAATAGATCAATTCGTTAGGGGTTATGCATCGCGTAGCTGCGTTGTTTGCGATGCCGTTGACCGCGTTTGGTTTCCTCGTTTGTATTGATGCTGAATTGTAAATGCAAGCTTCCGAGAGCAAGGGGAGTGTGAACTGTGAAAGCTAGCCCAGCTCTAGTGGGGATCTGCCTCAGAAGGGAAGGCGGTGAGAGCGGCACAATCGCTAATCGGCTTATCAGTTAGTTTATCACTGTCTTTCAGAGGAGAACAGTGAGGTCAACCACTGCTATGATGCCTGTGTTAACGTTATGCGGCTCCGGACCGAGCCGGGACTTCCAATAATATCGTAGGCGCCCTTTGACTTGACAGAAGCAGTAAAAAGAGTCGGGACAATGTCGAAATAGTTCCACTCCCCACTCAGGCTGGCCTCAATCAGCTCGCTCTGTAGTGGAAAATTAATCTATTTCTTACAGCGTTGTCTCACAAAGTTACACAAGTTATCTAAGTGAAGTAGGCTGGCTGTACTTGAGACGGGAACTTGCTTCAACTGTACCTACAGTACAATATGGGCTCTCTGACTCAGCCGTCGTCTTTCGACGTCAACAAAGTCGCTATTATTGGCGCTGGTCCTACTGGACTTGCTGCAGCCAAATACCTCATAGCGCAGGGTTTTCAAGATATCGTCATCTTTGAGCAGCAGGACCATGTTGGAGGCATCTGGACTTATAGTGGCCTCGCTCCAGGAACTTGTCCTGTGCCCCAAGAGGATCCTTATTGTCCTCCAGATGAGCCCATCCGATGGAATTCGACATCGGCGCCTATCTTTACTTCGCCAATGTACGAGAATCTTCACGCCAATATCCCAAAGGAGGTCATGAACTTTTCCAGCCAAAAGTTTCCAGAGGACTCTAAACTATTCCCCGAAAGGCCCATGATTCAGGACTACCTGATCAAGTATGCTGAGGATGTCAAACCCTTGATTCAATTTTGCCAGAGAGTCAACCGGGTGACGTTACAGCCACAGGGTGGACGAGATAGATGGGAGGTGGAAGCTCAGTCGACCATCAACCGTGATAGCATCACCACAACCATCTTTGATGCGGTTGTCGTTGCAAACGGCCACTACTCAACGCCTTTTATACCCGACATGAAGAACTTGAGAGAGTTTAACGAGGCTTATCCCGGAGTAATCACACACTCAAAACAGTATCGCACTCCCCACCCGTTCAGAGATAGCAAAGTGGTTGTGATTGGTAATGGACCATCGGGTCTCGACATTGCTCTGCAGATTAATGAGGAGTGCAGGAAGCCTGCCATTCTATCTGTGAGGCATCCTACACCCCCAGACCGATTAGCACACTCGGGATGTGAGGAAACAGCCGAGGTCGACGAGTTTCTGGTGGAGGAGAAGGGTATCCGCTTCAAGGATGGCCGGGTCGAGACAGATATTGATGCCATTGTATTCTGCACTGGCTTTCTCCTGAGCTTCCCTTTCCTTCACGACCTAAGCCACAAGCTCGTCACTACGGGTCGAGGCGTACATGGGCTGTACCAGCATGTTTTCTATATTCAGCACCCAACCCTCGTCTTTCCCGGCCTCAACATGAAGGCAGCTCCCTGGCCTCTGGCCGAAAGCCAAGCCGCCCTCTTCTCGGCAGTTTGGTCCAACAACATCGAGCTGCCAACTCACGAAGCTATGGAGGCCTGGAGTCAGGCACTGGAGAAGCAAGAAGGGGATGCTTTGCATGTGTTTGGCCCTAATGGAGACGGCCACTACATCAACAAGATGCATGACTGGGTCATGACGGCCAAGCGGCCGGGCAAAGAACCGCCTTACTGGAATGACGAGCTCATGTGGCAGCGCAGCATCTTTCTCGACGCAAAGGCGAAATTTGAGCAGCTCGGCTGTAAGGCGCAGACACTTGAGGAGATTGGATTTCACTACAAACCTGGGACCGAGCCCAACGTTGAGAGGGAAAAGAGCGAACTATAAAATGAAACCCACCCAGCGACACCGGTCAGAAAGAAGAGCAGCAGAAACTCTATAGATAATTTCACCATTTACGAGATTCAAGGCGTCACGATACAAGATCCGCCCAACCCTTCGCTTTCACTACCCTAGATGCCGCGGTGTGTACTGGGCCAGAGGGTGATAGGACGCGTAAGACAGGGAGTTGTCTGAAACGTCCAATGAACATACAATTTGAGCAGCGTAACATGGGAAAGTATGGGATTTTTTGGGAATGGTGCGCGTTGCAGCGATGTTGTGATGGTGGATCAAAATGGCGGGGGGCAATGTTGATTTGTAATGGATGCATAGGATGATCTAGATAGCCAACGTATTGGTGTGATTCCGCCATCGGCGGATGCGATTTAACAAACAGTCCGGGATGAGTTATCTTATCAGAAGGGGAAATAGTCAAAGATATGCAAGGCAATGTCAAGGGTATACTACTTAATAAGAGGGGGAGGACATTGGATCTTATCTCTCGTGATTTCATCTACAATCGTACTGTTACTATTACTAGTACTACTCCCCCAGATCTCAGATTGAAAATACTGTCCCTCTCTAACCAGTATTCAAACCAAACCTGAGATCTTAGCAATGGCGCCATCGGCAACTGATGCTTCCGCAATCGCTGCAGCAGCGGCTGAAGCTACAGCAACTCTCAAGGCGCTGCCTCCACCAAAAGATTTGTCTCATCTGTACTCAGTAGTTACCAGAAACCGACAGCAGAGCTCCATCAAGGCATTTTACAAGTTTATGCAGATTCCGGGAATCAGCAACTTCGCTGGAGGTGAGTCCGGGTGTACTGCACGGCCCGAGAGACCCGCTCCGAGATATCGGAGCTCCCACCGTCTTATACGAACATCTCACTAACACAATTTATCTTCAAGGAATGCCCAATGTCAAATACTTTCCATTCGATACCTTGGAAGCTCAGATAGCAAACCCAGACCGATGGGAGCCTTCACCCAATTACCCTGAAAAAGCCGAGCTAGAGACTCAGTCTCTCTCAAATAGCACCAACGAATACGCCAATGGCAAAATAGATAAAAACGCTCCCAAAAACCCCGACTACAACAAGACCTCATCAAGAATCACTATTCCCAAGATTCTATACGAGCCCGATCTGACTAAAAAGGTCGACCTCGCCACTGCTCTTCAATATGGACAAGTCATAGGCTACCCACCTCTGCGATCCTTTGTTAAGCAGTTCACCAAGCAGGTTCTTCATCCAAGCGTTCCATACCAGGGTGGTCCAGATGTGATTCTTAACAATGGCGGAACGGATGGGTTCTCAAAGGTTCTTCAGCTCTTGGTTGACCACTGGCTAGAGGGTGTACACCCTGTGACCGAGCGGCCAGGCATGCTCTGCGAAACTTTTGTCTTTGGAAACGTTCTCACTCAAGCCCGTCCTCTTGGAGTAAATGTCGTCCCCGTACAGATCGACGAAGAGGGTATGGTAGCAGAGGGGCCTGGTGGCCTACGAGAGGTGCTTGAGAATTGGGATCCTAAAACTGGCCGACGGCCACATTTCCTATACACAGTGACGTGAGTATCATGACAAAACCCACAGGGCTTTTGCTAATCCATACACAGTATGGGTGATAATCCTACAAGTTTTGTAGTAGGCCTGAAGAGGAGAAAGGAGATTTACGCTCTCGCCAGCGAGTTCGACATCATCATCGTCGAAGATGATCCATACTGGTATCTTCAGTTCCCCTCTGCTGCGGTAAATGAAGCCAAGCACAGAGGCTACGATACCCCACGAGGAGGCGAGTCATATAAACCTGCTAAGCCAACTGGTTATGAGTTTATAGACTCGCTTGCGCCTTCATATCTAAGCATTGACGTCGATGGACGTGTCATCCGCCTAGATACCTTTTCAAAGACAGTTGCTCCTGGTTGCCGACTGGGCTATGTCACTGCTCAACCTGATATAACTGAGCGTCTTACTCGGTAAGAACCACATCAACCGACACAATAGCCAAGCTCTCTCAAGTACTAATATTTGACATTGTAGAATTGCCGAGACAAGTACCGGTCAGCCTTCTGGTTTCGTCCAAGCCCTCATCGCCCAATCCATCCTCGGCCCTCACTCTTCCGCTCTCGAAACCTTCGTCTCCCTCCCAGCCTCAGAGAAGGCCTCATTTACCGGCTGGCAACTCGACGGCTGGGTCCGCTGGCTCGAGGGTCTTCGCGGTGAATACGAGCGCCGCATGACACGTATGTGCACAGTCCTTGAAGAGAACGCCTTCCAGTTCAAACAGTCTACGCCCGGCAGCCCAGATTCAGACTGGGACGTTATCACCAAGACACGGCTGCTAGACTTTGACTGGCCTCGCGGAGGCATGTTTGTCTGGCTGCGCATCCATTTTGAGAAACATCCTCTCTACCAAGCCCGCGGCGGAAAGGCTGCGCCCGTCATCGACGGTCCTGCGCTAGCTAAGGCATTTCTCATTCACAATACACATGAGCCTTATCTGGTGCTGGGTAGCCCTGGAGCCATGTTTAGTGCTACACCAGAGATTCGGGAGGAGCGTGGTTGGCAGTATGTTCGACTGTGCTTTGCGGCTGAGAGTGATGAGAAGGTCGATCATGGTTCATTGACATTTACACACTCTGTGCAAGATTTCTTTAGGATCAAGGATGTTGCCAAGATTGAAGAATTGATCGAGGAGCTATAAGCCAATGGTTTTTAACTAAGATACCTAGTAAACTAAATATGCACAATCAGTTAAATAGCAATCAAGACTTGACAACAAGCACAAGACTTCATTAACCGGGCATTCATTCACGAAAAGATGGTGTAAGTCGTGTCAAGAGCATGTTGGCCTTTATAAGCTCAAATGCCCTACACATGACAAATACAAGATCATGGATCGAATGGCGTACTACATCGAAGAATGGCATAATACACCACAATCACCTCACCACGGCAGCACAAACGGCTTGGCACTCACAATCACAACGAACAATCATCAAGTATAGGAACCAATGCCGAGTCTAGGCTGGAATTCATATCAAATCTCTGATTCATTTTTAAGAGAGCTCAACCTTCAAAGAAGCCATTACGCCTCGATATCAAACCATACAAGGACCCGTCATCATCTAGTTCCGTTCTAAACCCGCTGCACACCCAGCAAGCAAAGATGCTTTTTAGTTCTGCTTCTTCTGAGCCTCCTGGGCGAACACAGAGGCGTAGGGGTTCAGGCGAAGCATGACCTGCTTGTTCTTGAGAGGGTTCTTCTTCTGGACAGCAGATCGTCGGGTGACGGCGTCTCCCTTGGGGGCGTTGAGGGAGCTCTGGATTTCAGAGCTGTTGATCAGACGGGTAAGGTCGGCCTGAGAGACAACATTGGAAGGCAGGAGGAAGTCACGCTTGTGGGCAGAGGCCTCGGTGGTGGAACCGTAGATCTCGTCGAGAGCCTTGAAGGCAGCAGAGGTCCAGACGATGAAGCGGCCGAGGTGACCACCAGGGGCGAGCTGGAGGAGGTTGAGAGCGGTGACGGGGGAGGTCTCGACACCGGGGATGTTGCGGAAAGCGGTGACGAGCTCCTTGCCGTCGGTCTGGGGGTCGTAGATGACCAGAGGGCCACGTCGCTGGCGGTGGCGGCGGCCACGGAGCTTGCCCTTACCAGCGCGGAGCTTCTTGGAGTTCTTGACCTTGTCAATGTCGGCACCAGCGCCAACAGCCTTCAGGAGGCCGAGAGCAGCAGCGGTCTTGGCGATGGCAGCGCCCTCGAAGACAGCGGAGTCGACAACCAGGGGAACCTCGGGGACGGAGTTGACCTGGTGGCCACGGGCCTGGAGCAGGGGAACGGCGGCGGAGGCAGCCAGGGCGGAGACGACAGCGTATCGCCTAGTTTTTCGTGGTTAATTTTTGAAACTTTGACACTCAATTGTCGAGAATTGACTCACTTCTGGCCCTGGTTGACCTTGATGTGCCACTTGCGCCAGATCTTGGTAGGGGCGAACATGCGACCGGAACGGCACATGTTACCGAAGGCGGCCTGACCGGCACGGTGAGTACCACCACCAGAGACACGGGGAATACGGGCGACGGCACGACCTGTAGATGTGGTTAGCCCGCTGCTCTGCTCATCGTTGGTGGTGTTTTCCAAAAGCTCTTCCACACGCATCTGCCTCCCCGCCCACAGAAAATTTCCCCTCCCAATTCGAAAAGGAAAAGAGTATCGTGTACTAACCAGTTCCCCAGGACTCAGCAGAGGTCTGGTGACCAGCCTTCTCGCTCACAGCATAAGGCTGTCGCTTGTTCTTAGCGATACCGGTGTGAACCTGCTGGACAATGTCCGGTCGGATCGGGCTGGTGAAGACGGCGGGAACGGCGTGGGTAGCTCCAGTGGGAGCACCATCTTTGCCGATGATGGAGACGGTAGGTCGCGAAGCCATTGTGAAGGTTGAGACTTGGACCTGTTGATGATATTCAAGTCAGTAAAAAGGCCTGGAGAGACTAGAACGGCTGGTGTTGAGGTCTTACCTCGGGCGTCGTGCGGCGTCGAAATTGGTGATGGAGTGGGAGGTTGCAAGGCTCGCGATAAATTTCACCTTTGGATATTTTGCAGGACCCAGCAATTTTGGTGGGCGGAGAGACCCTAAGTCTGCCCCACTTTGCTAGCGAATTTTGAGGTGCACAGTCCAGACAGTACTGTTAGCACCTTCTCGCACATACCATGTTTGCCCGGTGAGATGGATGCCAAGCTTTCCAATGCTTATCTACTCCGTACAGACCTGGTATTCTAATAATTAAAAACTCACTAAGGCACGGCAAGAAACACTCCCATAAATTTTATCCTATTCATCTTGTTCTCATCATAGATCATCCAAGTCGCTTCGTCATAGCATAAGTACATGTCATCGTTATGCCCCGTCTAGGTACTCCAAGATGCAGACATCCTCCCATAATAACCCATTATTCCCATCTCTTCCACTCTTGGATATACTTGTCCACCTGCTCCTCAACCCAGTCCTCATCATCATGCTTGGACCTGTCCAGCTTGGCCAACTTTTCGTGAATCATGGCTTCAACATCCATCCTCTCAATTACCTTGGCCTCCAGGTATTTGGGATCATTCCATCGGCATGCCTTTTTGAAGATCTCTCTCATTCGAGGTGAGTAGAGCTGGCATGTTGCTAGCGGTAGCTTTTGTGGTTTCATATAGAAATTGCGAGCAATGACGTTGTCGTCTCTTATCACTGGCTTGACAACTTCTTCAAAACACTCGCCGCAAACCGAAAACTGCCGAAGATATTGCATAACATGCCAATATCCATTAGCAATGGGTTTATCCTCTTGACACTCGCTCACTGCGGCCATCTTTTCCACATCTTGTGCCAAAGTCTTCAGGTCTGGCTCTTCCTGTTCTTGGCGAGCTAGATCCGATGTTGTTTCCATGGCGTCAAAGTACATGACAAACCGTTTCCGTTTGGGCTTAAATCTCATGGCGCAAAGTCCCCTAGTAGGTTCTGAGCGGGAGTCCAGGGGAATGAAGATGCCTGTGAGGTTGGGTAGCAGCACTTCGATGATTTTGACACATTGAGGACAGATGGTAAAATCATAGACAGGCTGTCGCGTAGACGGATTCCAAAGCGTTAACCAGTTGCGCGTAGTGACCCTATCACCAGGACACGGGAGGGTCTGGGTGGCAGCGATGACGTTCGCAACATCATGAAAGAGTCGCAGATCTGGTAACTTATTCTTCAGTGTAAGAAGCCAAGCAATACGATACCAAGGCCCAACACCAAAGTCGCACGCGATCGCCTGGGCTGAAGGGCGAAGCATGGGCTGGAATGGTTTTCTGTACTCTGTTTTGGCAAAGACAGCACCATAGCAGTCAGGGCAAATGTTGAAATCCGTTCGAGGCAGCGTAAGCCAGTCCACCATACCTGCGACGGGATGTTTACGGCGGCACTCAGGGAACATGACAACGCCAGTCGCTTCCTGATGCTCCGATTGACGCCGAACAGAACCCACTGGTTTCTCGAGGCGAACGCCATCTCGATTAGGATCAAAGGCCGGAGGCTGCCACGACTGTGAAGAAGGCGGGGGGCGGGCACCTGACGGAACAGCTGATGAAGGCCTGGCCTCAAGTGGTGCTTCGGGGCCTATCGCAATAGGCGTCGGCATCTCAGGCATTGAGATGATTGGATCTGGCTCATAACGAGGTTGTGGCCTACCAACCCTTTCCGTATTACTACGAGTATCGAAAGGATCAACCAGGGGATCGTCATCGACAGGATAAGGAAGTTGAGACTTTGGCCTTTCGGGAAGAGGATGCTTGTCTCTAGTAATTGGAAATGTAGATGCAGGCCGTACGGTAGGAGGGAAGCCGTCCGAGGTAGTTGAGCCCATGGGAATTGGAACTGGGATAGGTATCGTCTGCCCTTGAGGTCTCATCCTAGGTCCACTGGGTGCATCAACCTTGTCCAATTTTGGCTGAGAATCGCGTTCGTCCTGCAATACCACGGACTTTTTACGTCGCGGATGAAGCTCTCGTGGACCTCTGGGGTGTTCGTCGCCAGAGCGACTGTCTTCGCCACGATCATCACGGCTATCACGGCGCTCATCGCGACGAATTGTTGCTTCTCGTACGGGTTCGCGAGGCGGATATACTGAAGACCGTCCGTAGTCATCACGATCTGTTCTCCCATAGGGAGGGGATCTCTCGTTTTTGCCGCTCTTGGACACGTAGTCGCCCCGGTAAGGAGGCTCGCCCCCAACTCTTTCTTTCGATAGAGGGCGAGTAGGCTTGTCATCAACACGCTCCTTTGAGGATGGACGAACTAGATTCTCGTCGACCCTCTCCTTTGATAGGGGACGTGCCGGCTTTTCAGGCTCCGTATTCGTGCGTTTCGATGCGGATGCATTAGAAGAGTTTCGAGTGTGGCCATCGTTATACCGTCGCTCATTTGGTACACTCGAGGCATAAGGTCGAGTGGGCGACTTACGAGATGCACTTTGAGATTGTCCATAGTATGCCTGATCACGTCCACTAGCACTGTTTTTAATAACTTCAGGGGCAAATAATGGATCAGCTGGAATCTTGGGAGGTCGAGGAGGGGGTTGGTCATGTCGACTGCTGCTGGCAGGGGCAGAAGGACGAGTTCGATATTTCTCGGGTAGCTGATCGTCCCTGAATTCGGTTTCAAGTCGAGGGAGATCCTGTCTGCTTCGGCGCCTCTCAACAGGGGGCCTGCTGCGATCTCTGCTTGTTGGAGCATCGGCCTTTAAGTTGGTGTCATGCCTTCGGCTAGACTTGGGGTCTACATAAGCATCATTTGATGGCTTATCATATCGGTCAACTCGCTCAGTTCGTTCGGGCCTGTCAACTCGCTCTACCCGTGAAGGTTTCGGTTCAGCCCGTCGTTCTGGTTCAGCTCGTCGTTCTGGCTCAGCCCTTCGCTCCGGGTCGGCCCGCCTGCTCTGTTCAGTCCTTCGTTCTGGCTCGGCTCTTCTTTCTGGTTCAGGCCTTCTTTCTGGGTCGGTTCGTCTAGTCGGTTCGTTTCGTCGCTCCCCCTCAGTCCTTCTCTCGGGCTCTCTTTTCTTCTCTGATCCACTCCTCACATCTGATTCACCACCTTCTGAACCGCTTGATGACCCTGTCAAGATGACGAAACGACGTTCTGGGTTATATTCATGAACTTCCATAATCACTGGGTGTTGCTCAAAGTCTCCGCGAGACGGAGGCTCGTCCTCGGGGTTCTTGGAGAGGCATGACCCATGCTCTCGCTTAAGTGAAATCTCCTCATCTTCAACAGATGGCGGTGGTGGTCGAACCTTCGGTATACGTGCTGGGACAGCAGACTGTGGTCGCGGTATTAACGCATTGTACGGCAACTGATACGGTTGCTGGTGCGCTGGCGGAGGCTGAGAGGAGGGACGATCATCGAATTGCGCATGAGGTGGTCTATTTACAAAATGTAAGCAGATACTTGTTGGTAGGTATGAGAGGTAGGATAAGCATACGGTTTCGGGCTCTTGGCCCGAGATGTTGTAAAGTACCCCGTCTGGAGGAGGTTCTGAATGTCAAACGACTCGCCCATGATGCGTCTCTAAATGTCTGGGCGGCAAGAAATCATGATACGCTATCAATGAAGTAGAAATAGAGAATGCGCCCCAGGATATAAAAGCGACACCGAGAAAAATAAGAGAACGGGTCGCAAAGCTGTGGCTGCTTGCTGATGTTTGTTGTCAAGGTAGGTATGATCTTGTCGCACAGGCCCTCCGAGACCGTTAGCTAGGTTGGTGCGGGCGCTCGACAGGAATGAATATAGTCACAAATCTAACGCTGGAACGTTCTCTGCAAGTTTCTAACCCGTAAAACGAAGAAACGCTCTGCTGTGGTTCTTTTTGGTTTTGGTTTGAAGGCGGCGACGTCAGAAGAGAGAAACGAGCAAGTCGGAGACGCCTTGGGGCGCAGTTTGGGTTCAAATCGAAGCAGCCAGGCCAGATGACATAGGTAGCACTACACGAAGGTACATGATATTCTGTGGGGGCTCAGGCGATTCATCAGGTACCTTTTAGTGGACAGCTGCCAGCTGGGCACCCACTCACCCCTCCTTCTGTAGGTTGTCTTGGCCCCGCCAGGTTGCCCCTCCTACGTTTCGATTTGCACGGATGGTCTTTGCCGATTAGAAGCCAGCCTACTAAGCTAAGAAAATCACCGATTTGAGGGGGGAGTTTATGCGCAGTTACTAGGCAGTGTAACGTATCGTCACAACATGAATAGGGTTTCAGCTCGGTAGACTGAGGGAGAGAGACATCAATGCAGTAGTGATTAACTGTTGTAGAGTATTACGACAGCAAAATCTGGCATGTTTCTAGGGGATATGCGGTATAACCGCTGTCACCGATACTATAGTAACACGCCACTGACAAATCTTTAAACTTGTGCAACGAAATATAACCACTAAGAAGCAGCTTATTAGGTTTTGCGAATTTCTAATATATACATTCAGAGCCATGCATAGGGCACAGAAGCAGATCTGCCCAATGATCAAGGGTATCTGTGGATAACCATTAACCCATCGATTATCATGAAACCCTCCCATAAACCTTGCAGATCATTTGTAGAGCCATGATGGTCCCACAATTAGGCAAGATATCCCATCCGGGCATCTTCTGGAGTATTCTCTTGGGTAGTTATGTTTTACTACATTTTAGCTAATTGGGCATTATTGCGTTGTTAATTTTCCACCCGAATCCCTACTGTTTCTAGAACATACATACATTACCTTGACTGGAGGTAACTATATTCATAGACTAGTGGCGTAAGAGAAAGTCACCTTTAGAACACCCGTATCATATTTTAGCCTTCAGTAGCATTGTAAGATGATGATGGTGATATATTACAGTGAGAGTCGGCATGGTCTGGTCTAGACTTGACGAGGTTAGCGATGATTTCAAAAAGAGATAGCACAAGTAGCTCCAGTTGTCTCCCAACAGCAGCAGAGGCACATGTGCCGAAATGAAACTTGGAAAAGTATCACTGGGCACGTTTGGCAACTTAATAATAATGAACACCTGGCAAGTTGGCTGCTTCATCGTTTATGGTCGTGAGCACTAGACCTGTAAGCGGATGTGAAAGAAAGGAAGCCATGGTCGAATACAGTCAAGATGAAATCTGTACATAGAAAATATTCTTTTGAGTCTCTTAACTTCTTTTGAACTACAAAAAACCAACAAATACACGTCCCCACAAAGAGCCTTTTCCCCTTCTTGACCCTATGGAGAACCATCCTCTTCTCTTGCTATCATCTCTTCCCAATGGATATATATCACACACCACCTTTGCTACAAAGGAGACGCTGCCCTACGTAGAATCATGCAAAGTGTCCCGCCAACAAAGCTAACAAAAACTCCACCCCATCAGCACGCTTAGTATACACGCTTGAATGGCGGCACAGGCTTGCACTCGGCCTCGTCCAGGGTGTTGGCGATGACCTTTCGGTATGACAGCTCAACCTCGCCGTGGGGCTCCTTCTGGAAGGATAGAGTATGCTTCATCCAGTTCTCGTCGTCTCGTTCGGGGTAATCCTCGCGGGCGTGGGCACCACGAGACTCCTTTCGGTTAGCAGCAGAGGTGGCGGTTTGCATACTATAAATCGTGTCAGTGTTATCCTCGTATGACTGGAAGGCTGTTAACTTACGCGCAGGTGAGCAGGTTTCGGAGCTCGAGAGTCTCAACGAGATCAGAGTTCCAGATCATGCTGCGGTCCTTCATGCCAACCTGGCTGTACATGGCATCAATCTCTTTCATCTTGCGGACACCCTCGTCCAAGCTCTCCTGGGTTCGGAACACGCTGACCTCAGTCTGCATAGCCTTCTGCATAGCAAGTCGGATCTCAGCAGTGCTCTTGGGGCCGTCAGCAGTTCGGACCTTGTCGAGGACCTCGATGTGGTCGGCAGCAGCGTCAGCAGCAGTGGGCTTCAGAGCGTCACCAGGGTTGAACTTGTCACGGATGGTGTGCGAGACGGCACGACCAAAGACAACAAGATCCAGCAGAGAGTTGGCACCCAGACGGTTAGCACCGTGGACAGACACGCAAGCAGCCTCACCACAGGCGTACAGACCGGGAACAATCTTGTCCTCACCCTTCTCATCGACAGTAAGAACCTCACCAGTGTATCGTGTGGGAATACCACCCATGTTGTAGTGGACAGTGGGTAGAACGGGAATGGGCTGCTTGCGGACATCGACACCAGCGAAGATACCAGCGGTCTCAGAGATACCGGGCAGACGCTCAGCAAGAATCTCAGCGGGCAGATGGCTAAGCTGGAGGTAGATGTGGTCCTTCTCAGCACCAACACCACGGCCATCACGAATCTCCATGGTCATAGATCGAGAAACGACATCACGAGAAGCAAGATCCTTGGCGGTAGGGGCATATCGCTCCATGAATCGCTCACCCTCGGAGTTGAGGAGGTAACCACCCTCACCACGAGCACCCTCGGTAATCAGGCAACCAGCTCCGTAGATACCAGTAGGGTGGAACTGGACGAACTCGAGATCCTGGTTGGGGAGACCGGCACGGGCAACCATGGCCATACCGTCACCGGTACAGGTGTGGGCGGAAGTACAGGAGAAGTAGGCTCGGCCGTAACCACCAGTGGCGAGAACGGTGTGGTTGGCAAGGAATCGGTGCAGGGTGCCGTCCTCCTGGTTGTAGGCGAGGACACCGCGGCACTCGCCATCCTGCATAATCAGGTCGAGGGCGAAGTACTCGATGAAGTAGTTGGTCTTGTGTCGGAGAGACTGGCCGTAGAGAGTGTGAAGCAGGGCGTGGCCAGTTCGATCAGCGGCAGCGCAGCATCGGTAGGCCTGGCCACCCTTGCCGAACTCCTTGGACTGACCACCGAAAGCTCGCTGGTAACTGGCGAAATGGTCAGCAGCCGCGGAAAAGACGGGTTTCAAACTCCAGACTCACATCTTGCCATCCTCAGTTCGCGAGAAGGGGCAGCCGTAGTTCTCAAGCTCGATAATGGAAGCGGGAGCCTCTCGGGTCATGTAGTGAATAGCATCCTGGTCACCAAGCCAGTCGGAACCCTTGACAGTATCGTACATGTGCCATCTCCAGTCGTCCTTGTGCATGTTACCGAGGGCAGCGTTGATACCGCCCTGAGCGGCGACGGTGTGAGAACGAGTCGGGAACAGCTTGGAGATACAGGCAGTGTTGAAGCCAGCCTCAGCGAGACCGAAGGCGGCTCGCAGACCAGCACCACCGGCACCGACGACGAGGGCATCGTACTCGTGGTCCTGGGAAAAAGTGTTAATTCTGGCGGAGAATGATTCGCGGAGAGTCGAGAGGACGTACGATGACGGCGTATTTGTTGCTCACAAAAGGAGAGGCCTCCTTAGCTCGCAGAGGACCGTTGCCAGTGATAACTCGGGCTGCGAACAATCCAGTTAGCATCTCCAAGTCGCGAGGGAGTAGATCAGGGCGTACCAGCAGGTCGAGTTGTAGAGAAAGCTCGAGAAGGGAACCTCGCGGCCCGCGTGAACTGTCAGGCATTAGCAGAGCGCATTAGAGACTCCTGAAGCTTTTGACGAGAGCGACATCAGGCAGACAATGCCATCGCAAAAGACCAGACCAGGAGGTTTCCAAGGAACAGCAAACTCACGGCAGGGCCAACGGCCAATCTCCTCATTGCCATAGAAGAAGCCATCATCAACTAAAGTCTATACGACCAAAGACCAAACTGCATCCGCGGGAAGAATCGAATGGGGGATGTCACGATTATCCTCGAAGTGGCGGAGGAGCAGGGCTTTTGTTGATTATGATTGTGAGGGATGAATTAAATGGAATGGATTAAACCAATTGTCGTTTCCCCTACTGTACGTTTTTTTTGGGTCTTCAGACTCTCTCCCGTCACTTCGCGAGGCTCTCCGGTTCCTCGGTTAAGATCTGGCCAATCAGCGTTAGCTTATTTAGCAGCGTCTATTATTCGCCGCCTAGACATTCGGAAGTCAATGACCTCGCTGGAGTTTCCATGAGGCCGAAACCCAAGTTTATAGACGCCAATTGGTTGTCGATTCTTTCTTAAACCTTTGGGTGTTGGACTTACTATTAAAAGTTTGACTTATAAATGAATACTTTAATCGGGACTTGCAAAGTCAAGGATCACTTAGGATTGGAAGGAAGGGCAGTTGACGAGAGAGACTAGGGTTCTTTATACCCTTCGTCAAGTGAAGAAGGTTATTGCGTTGCAGCTGGACAACCACAACCGAATAAGTAAGTCTATTTCTCATAGTTTAAATTTATTATTCTTTCATATTCCCACAACTCTTGCAGTTCCTTTCTCTTCCTTTACCTCCTAATAGACCCCAATGGATCGGAATAATTCGCCTCTACAAACTCCCCTAAATCCATGACGACAAGAAACTCATCACGTGTCGAAGCGGATGCGTCTTTACCCCCTTCGGCTCCTCTTCTCCCCCGCCAATTCAGATGCGTCTTTGGGAGGAGAGGTCGGCATGTGCTGACGGTTCCACTGTAAGCTCACCCTCAACTTCTGAACCGGATCCAGATTCCGGTCAGTTCTAGGCCGGGCATCAAAGTCCGGGTTTATTTACATTGATGCGAAGTCAAAAGACTGCAGGAATTAAGATCTTTACAACTCAGAATCAGTTACAGCTATCCAAGTGCAATGCGAAAACTTCATAACTCTGTTCAGAACGAACATGAAGCAACTTGACAAGCTCAAGGGTGTCCAGTTTACAACATACGAGACGTGCACTCTTTCAAAACTCCAATCTTGTCCAGTTGTATCAGAGAGGTTTATAATATTATTCTTAAACTTCTACTTCTGACTCTACCATTTCCTCAACCCAATGACTGTATAGTGCCCTGCAATGCCATAATCAATACAACTCCTCCTCCCGAACAACGGCAATAAGGATATCTCGTTAAACTCAATTTGACAACACTTGCCGCAGCATGACCAAGAAATTGTCGGTCAGCTTGTGAACCTCACCCACAGAAGGCTTGACTGGCTCTCCAGCGCTTCGTCGCAAGCGATCCTGTCGCTTGGCTCTGCGTCGCCTCTCGGCCTCGATGGGGTCCATCTCATCCTCTTGCTCTGCCTCTAGTTCAGAGTCAGATCCATCGTCATATGCCATATCCTCGAGGTCTTCACTGTCCAATCCGAAATCGGACGAGTTGAAAGCTATTGCTGTTGGCATCATGTCGCTTCCTGCGTGTCCCTCGGCTGCCATCTTTTGCCGTGTCTTATCATTGTGCCACTTCTTTCGCGCCTCTTGCCAAGCGATGAGCGAGTTGATCTCCTCAATCGCCTTGTCCTTGTCTAAAATTCCAGTGCTGACGCCACCTTCAAACAATGCGTTGACATTTAGCGTTCCATTCTTGGGCCCCTTTCGCAGGAACTCTAGAATGCCCTCAATCCAGCCCATAAGTTGAGTGAAGAGACCATTGTCGTGTGTATGAACTTCGTGTACAAACTTGTAAAAGTTGTGCTCGTGTCGCTGGCAAAGGTCAATAAACGCCTGGACCGTCTGGTTGGGATCCGCTGAGGCATCTTGCTCTCTGCACTTGTCGACAACCTATGCCCGAGTTAGCTGCTGATCTTCAGCTCACAAATAGTCCCGATTCTTACCTGGATCATATCGTCGATAAACACGGCAAAATCAGTAACGCTGTTGTAGACGTTTGCCGACTTGTAGACCCGAACGAGCGGCTCATAGAAGATGGTGAAAAGATCTCTGAAGAGCTGGAGTGTAACCGGTTCTTCAATCAACTGAAGCATCATCTCCTTATCTCTTTGTCGTGTGCATAGCTTTAGGTATTGTTTCATGTACGAGAACAGCTGAGCCCCTTGGCGTAGCTCTTCATCAATGTTCTCCACCGCATTATTAAAAGCGACATAGGCATTGTATAGCCTCTGAATTTGCTCTCCCGTGAGGCCTGGCTCAATCAAGTCGGACCTCAAGACGGCCACGATAAGGTCCACGTCATCAGCCTCAGCCTCTTCACGGATAGCTACCTTAATGTGCTCCTCCGCATGGGTGTACTTGTAAAGCTTTTCCGAAAAGGCTGGGTCGGCAATCTTGGTGGCAAGCATGTCGATCGATTTCTGGTAGCTCTTTATGCCATCATTAAGGGTCAGAGAGAAGATCCTCTGCATCAATGACCTCGTACCAAATGGCTGGGCCAGGAAAATATCGAGAACGCCTGACATGACGGCTGCAGGATTCGCAATTCGAATGACGTTTTTGATGACCGAGTATGGGATAAGGGAGTGAATACGCCTTGCTTGGGCAAAGAGTTCAGGGGAATTGTCCTCGGCCAGGAAAAGGTGATAGATGACGGCGGCAATCTCGATACGGAGCCACTCGGCAAACTTGCGATACTGGATGCTAAGATCCTGAATCGTCTCCTTCTCCTTGATCTCCTTGAAAAGCATGGTAAGTCCGTTACGTTCAACTATGTCGCGACGGAACCTAAATATGTCAGTTGAAGCTCACTTTTCCGGTTGAGGAAAACTCACTGTTCCATGTATTCGTCAAGCTCTGCGGCCCGCTTCCTTGCAATTTCGTAAAACTGTTTTTGTTCTTCCATGCGCTTCTCGTCCACTTGTTTCCTTCGAAAGATGTCTTCGACATCGTCGTCCGTTGGGGTGATGGGCTCGCCACTAAGAAACTCTTGCATGGCTTTCGTGTTGGCGAACTGAGGGTTGTGTAGGAGAGACCGCAAAAAAGCCCGGAGCGAAATTCGTTGGCTCTCACGCCACAGAACAACAGGCTTGGTATCAAATTAGTTCACAGTAACAGAAATGCTAGCTGTATATCACATACCTCTGATTTGTCCGAGTCCTGACGGATGGCAGGGCTAAGTCTTCCTCCCTCGGTAGACACCCGAGGGGATGGGATCTTTGGAGAGTTGAGCCCCTTTGATCGATTTGATCGGAAAGATGCAGCAGAGCCCGCTCTACGATGACCTTGACAAATGTTAGTATATGAAGTCCATCAGAAATGAATGCAGCCGTACCAGGTGTTAACAAGGATGATGAACCATTAGAATTGGCGGGTTGATTGGCCCTTGTCGAAACTGAGGAGACTGAAGAAGCATCCGAGTCGTTTCCGTTACTAAACATGGAGGTAAAAGCGATCGTAGTCGTTGTATCGGACTTGTTCTTCTTGGGCATTTCCGGTATCACTCGACCAGGAAGCTCTGAGCGTAGTCTGCTGTGAAGTTTTGCGAAATCGCTATATCTTCGGCCAACGTAATGTTCCAACTCTCCCTTCTTCTTGATGCGCAGGATAAACTCGGCATGTTTGTGCTTTCGGATTGTATGCTTGATCTGGGTGACTCGCACACCGGCGACGTTGACGTCCCAGCCATTGATGTAGTTACCCTCGGGCAAAGTATGCATAACACCTGTATCGATAGCATTGCTGTCCACAATCTCAATCTCTGAAAATCGAATTCGCTCCTCGAAACCTGATGAAGTTCCGATTCCAGAGACCATCATTAACTCGACAAGCTTCTTGGCTTTGATAGCCAGCTTCCTACGCTTCGTTTCCTCAAGGCGATCTTCTGAAGACGATATCTGCTTTCCCGCAAACGACTCGAGAAACTGACGTAACACGTTAGTGCCAACTCCATATAAATCTGACATGCAATCATTACTCACCACCTGAAGCTTGTCTTGCCAGAACTCTTTCTCTCGTGCCTTGTCTAAGAAGGGGAAGTCGCGAACATGGTGAACGAAGATGTATCGTAGAATGGGCAGCTCGGACTCTTCAGGGGGAACTTCGCCGTGGTCGGATCGAAAGGGTGCACCGAAGCGCTGGAGAGCGGTTGTGGAGTTGAGTTCGTTAATCTCCCACTTCACCTGTTCAGAGATGAGCTCTCTTTTGAGGTCTAAGAAACGCCATAGATTAGCAAGAGTCTGCTACAAGAGGCCCGTCGCAACTTACAGTGCTCTTGCTTGCCAGTCAGCGACTGGCCTGGTGGCGGTGTAGCATCTTGTTTCGACCGCACCGGCAGGTCAACGGTAGTTGGATCGACTGCGACGGCGCCCTGAACAACAGCAGGCGTATCTCCAGCATCAGCAGCCATGGCTCGCGCGACAGCCGAGATTCGGTCGTAATTTGTGGTTTCGTAAGGATGATATAGAGAGATATCGCGGGAAAGAAAATGTTGCTCTATCAATTTCTAGGTTAAGGTTGGTTGATATGAAAGTATGTAAAAGACGCCGTCGATCTTCGGGTAAGTTTCCGTCAGAAGGACGCGCGGGAGTTGTTGGTTTGGCGGGGCAAGCTGCAGTCAGCTTTGGGCGTTTGGAGCTAAGAAACTGTATCAAAGTTAGCATGGAACTACGTAATTATTGCCTTGAACACGGCGTCTTCCACCTGAAGGATTATCACGTACAAACACAGAAACGTCAGACCCAAATACGTAAATGATACTTTCTTTTCCTCTTTTTTTCTTCTCTCGACCTCATCCTTTTTAAAGACATTCCCCGCGCTGAGCACTTGCGCGTATTAAGCGCCAAAAGCGAGGGGCATGACGTGTGTCGCTGTCGCCAAGTACCAAGCCACTCGCCCAGACACTCACAACCCTGCTTTTCGGTATCTTTTTGCCGTCCTATCATGCACGGCATTGACAATCTAACATTTCGTCCTTGGTATAGTATCATGTGGTCAAAGGTAAAATCTGAGCTAAATACAAGATGCGCTCGTGTCCAACAAAGAATTCGAGTCTGACCATAGGAAATATTTATTGCTGTTCTATGATGCTCATGATACCTAAGCAAACTCACTTGCTTGTCTTGCTTGATACATGACTCAGTACAGTAGCAGTATCTGCCAATACCAGCTAAATGTTTTCTGATACTGTAGCATAACAACCTAATAATTCGACATGCTGCTGATCCTATCTGTTGATCCAAATATTCAACAGATTGTGAGTCGAGTGTAAGCCACGACAGTATCCACTCCTCGTGTCTTGGATCGTGGCTGTTTAGCAACTTGGACCACGTAGAGTCGTAATCACAAATAGCAATACTAAGAGAGATTACCTAGATGTCTATCTCCAGCTGAGAAATTCACAAGAGAATCTGCTGCGCCGCCCTGCGAGTTACGCAACACCAAGTCTGTGCTTCATTGCTAGTGAATTGAAAGAGTTGCCCGTGCCTACAGATATTTGCTGCCGGTTCCAGAAGCTCGTCAACTGCCCACCTTCTACTTAACGCTTCTATGAATTAAAGAATAAATAAAGAGCATGTCTTAATACTTTAGCATTCTTATATGGTTGTTCAGCTCATTCATTCCACCAACAAACTATCATCACATGTACACCTTCAAGCCTAAGATACTGGTAACTGCACGTTCAAGAAGCCCTATTTCAGCTTGGAGACAGCCTTGCAAGCCCAAACCAAAATTATTAGTGTTTTAATTAATAGGGCACGGTTCCACGAAACCCCTTCGGCGGTCATATCTAATCCTTGGCAGCGGCTGAGTCCAAGGTCAATAACAAATGCCGGAGATCATCTCCGGATACCGGCTCGGTGGTGGGGAAGCGTGATACGGAGGCTCCGAAACGTGGCGGCGGCAGCGGCTCGGCGCATATCTTGCTGAGTAGTCAGCCCCGTATGGTAACGAATCATGACATGCTTGAAAGTAATCGTTGGAATGATAACTGCTGACATGTCTCTAAATGGCTGGAATCATCCGTTGTAAGCGCCTAGTAATCTATTTTATGAACTAAAGATGACCATTCAAGAATGAAAGCTGTAACTGGGCCCGGCCAAGTTTGAAATCCGTGTGGTAGTATCTATGCTATAAAGCAAGGAAAATCAAGTGGTGTTTGCGCGCTGTTTTGGATGTCATGAATCGTAGGGGTATCGAGAATGTAACTGCACAAGAGCAAGCTATGTCGAGAACTGATAGCATCATAGCTCATCAAACGCACGAAGCTCTTCCCCTCTGTGCCCCTGTTTCTGCTTCAAATGAGCTGTGTCGCCCTTGTCATGCCTATGAGGAAGCAGCGTATGTCCAGCCTCTTTATGAGACTCAATAATAGACTCTGCAACACGAGGCGTGCCCGAGATATTCCCACCCACGAAATCCCCATGTCGCGACACATATTGGGCACCCAAGAACAAAATCAGCACCGCAAAGAAAACGACAGAGATGCATATCATGATGGCTCTTAGCCTCAACCGCGTCTTGTCCTGTGACTCCTTGTCCAGGTGCTCCCAGAGCTCGACTCTCTCTCGGACAATATCAACCCGGTCACTCAGGGCGTGAATCCTTGCACGACCGTCTTGGACACGAGTCTGAAGCGACTCAATGTTCTTCTGGTGCTCCTCAAACCGACCCATGGCTGCGATCTGCGATGTGATGTCGTTTTCAATCTCGGAAGCTTCCTTCTCGAAATTGCGGTGTATGCTCTGAGACTCTTCTGCCAGCTCCTTAAGGGCTGAGACGGTCGACTGAAGTGTGCTCATCTTTTCGAGGACGGCGTAATATGTCTCATCGAGTCGTCGTGCTGTCGATGTGGAGAAAGTGCCTAGGTCGACGAGTGACTGCTTCAAGCCCCTATGAATGCGTCAGTGATGTGATACAGCGGACTAAAAAGCTGGTGGACTCACTCGACCTTGGAGGATGCCTTTGCCTGCTCATCTTGAAGCTTGTCCTTGCTCATCTTTGGTTCCGCTGGGGCAGTAGTATTGGTGTTGGCCGTCTTATTCTCCTCTTCCCGCGACAGCATCAAGCTTGGCCGCCGACTCTGATCGGGGCTCATATAGGGCGTGACCCCCTCTGACCGTGGCATGATGTCTACCGAAGCTCTAGATGGGTAATGTGGGTTCGCAGATACGGGATGGGATATGGAGATGTGTGCGCGTTCGTCATTATATCGATCGCGCTCCTTGTCCTTGCGGCGGTTGAGCTTGACTGGCGAGGCGAGCTCGGTGATGGATCGCTTGAGCTGGTGTCGACTGCCTGAGCGGATGCTCGAGACCGAGTTGGCAGAGTCTCGGGGACTCGTGAAGCCTGCCGAGGCCATGGCGCGAGCGGTCGATGTTCGTTGGGTGTGGCTGTTCCTGATTCGTCCCGTCTCCGGCTGTTATTGCTGCAGGTTGTAAACTCTAGGTCTGGACCCTGTGACGCATGGGTAGGTAATAGGCAGGTTTTTTCGCTGAGTGGCTCGTGTAAGCTCAGAGGTGCAGTTGATTTCCAGGTTTGTCGTGGTTACATCAGGCGATCGCCGAGTGGTCCTTTTCGGAGATGGTTTAGTGGACCCTGGCAAGCCCACCAGCAGTTTCACATGTCACTAAAGTTAGTATCGACAGCCTTGATGAAAGACGATAATATCTCCGCACTAGCTCTGCACGGGCATACTGTAAGAATTTATGAAGCTGTAGAATGACAAAATAATGTTAATATAGCATTTCTGCTAGTATATGAGTGTGTCTTATACCTTGAGGTATCTGCATGTGAAAGCTAGTGAGCATCCTAGTCATCTCATCATCTGAAACCACCATGACACATGACAATTATTGAGGTGAGTTTATGATACGTAAAAAGACTGGGAGGAGATTCAGATGGAGAGTGAGGCTACTTTTACCTGTAACGTTCTTATTCGCCAAGCTCTATGTTGCGATGGTCTCTTCAGTCCCTAATAAGGATGGCCAAAACACCTTGGATCCAAGCCCAAACCTAACGAGCGAGATGTGCCAGCAGAAAGACTTATTGCAGGCTCCCTAGGCCCAAGCCGTAAGCGAGAACGTATCCAATCCGAACGCCGTTGAACCGAGGCAGCTTTGACGTCGACTTTTCGTGCACCCTAATCTCATATTAAATGCCCAGGTATATTGTTGCTTCCATCTTCTCTAACCTATTCTTTCCGTTGCAAGTGTAGTATAAGGTATGCCGCATCGTAAATCATAATGTTGTCGATATGTAAGTCCCCTTCTTCAAGCCGCCGAAAATCGCCTCCCGCGATCAAGAGTTGATCAGCTTGTTGCGCTTCTCCTTGCGCTTTAGTCGCTCGACTCGCTTCTTGTGCATCTTCTCGGCCATCTTCTCGTATCGCTCCTTCTCCTCCTTCCTGGCTCGCTTGTCTTTGATAGCTTGGACCTTGCGCTGTTTTCTAAGGTTAGGCCCACGTTTCCGTATGTGGTTGTTCGATATCCCTGCTTACCTGGCGCTCCTCTTCCTTTTCTTCCTTCAGCTCCTTCTCCTTCGCCTTGACTTGTGCCATCAGAGCGCGCTCTTGCGATCGCTTCTCATAAGACTTGAGGCCAGCCGTGGGTCGGAAAGCCTTCTTGGGAGCATGCCATTGCTTGCCTGGGTTGGATGGTTAGCTTGTGGCGCGCAACAGTAATGGAGTATGTTCGTACCATTCTTGCGCATGCCCAATGTCTTTTCCGCCGCGGGAGCCGGAGCCGGCTTTGCGCTCTCTGTATCGGCCATGTTGGTGATTCAATAACCCGTGATGCAGTACCGAGGTGTGTCGTTCAACGATCGTCAAGCACCTTCACCAAATTTTCTGCCAGTCAAAAAAGTTACAGTGGGGCATCCTCTTGGAGGCGGTGAGCAACTCGAGGGAACTGTGGCTGTGTCTCTCCATTCGATTTATAGATGTGGCTCAATTCAGGGTCCAGTCACTCCCCACACTTTAAGTAAGGGGCAGATAAGGGGCGATCTTGTCACGTCGCTTCATGGTTCTGTTTCACGATCTGGAGACTACTGGCCCCTTCAGATGAACGTTAATAATCGAAGGATAAACTCTTTCCGTTATTCTCTGCCATTCAATAGTTTGTCTTGACCGTTGGAGATGGCGCCTCTTCAATGGTACCCGCTCTTGTCCCTTCAGTTCGAGGGATAAGCCCAATCTCTACGCTATTGGCTATGCCTTCAGCAGCGAACCTGCAAGCCGCAGATCCATCCATGGCTTGCAAGGTTTACATGGTTCCTCAGCTTGCAGATTTTTAGAGGTGGCTTTGGTCGATGCATGGAAACTAGGGGCCAGAGACGCGGATCGAGTGATGTGATTGGGACAGGGGTGGTCTAATCTCTGTTGTTCGTATCGCTACAATAGCATGATGTTTTCGTAAATCAGGTAGTTGTGCGAAAGGGGCCATACGAGTACGTAGGTGTCAAGGGAGGCCAGTACAGACAAGGCAGAAACATATCGTATCCTTCAATGGCTCCGCTGTTCAGCTTAATTAATAAATCTCACAGTCATCAATGTGCAAATTGCCATGTAATATTGATCGCAGAGACACTGCGCATTGGAAGACATTATAGACATGAAGGCAATAACACAATTGGAGGTCCCCCTGTTTCTAAGATTTTTAACAAGTGCATATAAACTACTCCGTATAATGGCTATAACAAACCACGGGCTATGATTGGGTTCATATCAATACCGTAATGTTATTATAATAACGGAGCACGTTGGATGCGGGTTGAAAGGCCAGATTGGACCGTAATCTTTCGGCAAAACGGCCGAATCCTACCTCAAATGACATCCATGGTTCTCCAGAGCCAAGGCCTAAACCTAACCCACGAAATAACGATGAGCCAGCGTGTTCTAATTCGGGTATCTTTTAATAACTCCTTCGACACGATATATTGGGGTAAAAAAGTTAGAGGCCTCCTTCATCATGATGCAGGGAGATGGAGCCCATTATGACGGAATGGAGGAAATCGCAATTAGCTGGGCAAATTGGATTATTACTTGTGTTGGTAATAATAGAGATGTCGGTGTCGAATAGCATCGCAAAGTCAGTAATTGAGCGAAATTGCTCATGCATGCAAGGAAGCGTTCATTTCGTTGATTGCAGCCTGTTGGAGGTCATTCATGGACGAGCTGAACAGTGGCAGCCTGGCTTTCGTAAGCCCTCCTTCATCACCGTAAAATTGGCCGTTCCGTTTGAAAGAATGACGAGACGACGGACAGGGAAGTCAAAAGTCCTTGAATGAGGGAGAATCCCTGTATGTAGTGACTTGGTCGGTGGAGCGGCTTGGTTCCCCAGGCTTGCGTTGCGTTTGGGATGAGGCACGAGGGATGAATCAGAGCGCATTTCGGGTACAAATATATCAGGTATCCAATTGCTACAAATGATCTTGGGTGTTGCAGGTATTACGTGCATACAATCATGAAACTGACAGATTGTTTGCCAACGGTCAAATCGTCACGACAACCAGAACAATCAACAGATGCAGCCGTGTGTTTACACCGACCATCGCCCTGATTATACTGGATTTGGCTAAACTGCCGATACGCCAAGGGACATGCGATCACCTCTGTCTGTGCACTATTTCACGGCTGCCGTCGGAGCCTGTTCGTAAATGTTAGAATCCGGGTTGATCTTGTCTTGTTGGAGATTGAAACAAACCATGATCAAGATGATGGATCCACAATCACACCGTCAAGATGTCTGACGCCTTGTCTATAAAAAAGTAATAAACGGGATGTCAAAGCAAAGACCAATCATGATACAATCTGAGGCTGTTGCCTCGGTGAGCTTCCCGCCCTGGACGGACAGGGAAATGTGTTCGCACAAGTGCCTTGCATGCCCGGACTTAACGAGATCCAAGCCTCATTGCATCCGTCATCAGCTGGCACATTCCTTCCAAGGACCGAACAGAGAGAGTTCCAGGTACCGGGGGAATAACAGTGGAATTAAGGCTGTTCCTGACCCCGTGCGCCTAGCAGCAAAGGCGATTTACCGAATTCCATGGATTTAAAGCCATGGAAAGCTTAAGAGGAATATAGCTTATGATTACATACCCTATGCTTTACACAGAGATGCAAACGGAACACAACAAGCAGCAAATACGTCTTGACCGCTTGACCTCCATGTAAACAGATCATGAGACCCATATGTCAAGATCTAAACCCGGGACAGCCCAGCCCTGTAAGAAAAGTGCCCCGGGCCGGACAAGGGCGGTCGGTACGTAATCCCCAAGGGGCTTTCTGTCGGATAGATCAAGTCTAACTCAACCTGCTAGCTCATGATGATTTTGTTTTGGTGGTTCAACTTTTGTTGTGATGGGCCATGGTCTGGCCTCGTAATCTCTGGTCTGGTTGACAGCCATGCATGGATTGGACGAGACCAGCTCATCCCGGACAGATCTCAAGTGAATCGGTAATGAGCAGGAAAAAAAGCAAAGGCAATGGACAAGTAGACAAGAAGAACCAACCCCAATAAAGCCCGCAAGCAACACAGCGCCATGCTATGTTGTACCATACTGTATACAGTACTGCATGGTATCTGTGGCGCATAGCAGTTGTCGACTGGTTCTAGCCTCGATTCATTATGCAAGCCATGTCGTGCCTGTACATACGATAGTTTAGGTGGCCAGTGCCATTAGTTAGTGAATAACTCTCAAGAAACAAACTTGCTCAGCTTTGCTCCGATCTGCCAAGGTCTGTTGAACGGATGCTTCGGCAGGCATCTCGATGCTGAGGCTTACACACGGAAACTATCGTGTGTCGTAGCGGTAGTGTTTTAAGTTAGGTACCTAACTTTGGAAGTGCTCCCTTGATCTACGTCCCGCCCTTTTTCGAGATCGATCCGTTTGTTGGTGGCTGCCAACTACAGCAGCCGTCAGGTCTCTATTTAGATGTGATTGGTTTCCGACTTACACCAGATCGAGGCACGCTCCTGTGAGGGTTGCAAAAAAATCATCGCAGGAGAGTAAACTTTAAAGTTGCTGTTGTGACACCGGAACAAAAGGTCATGCATCTTACGATAGTTACGTCTCGGGTCGAGACTACGCTAACCTTTATTCCCATTCAATTATTTTGCTCAATATGCAATGCCCTCATACTGAAGGGAGCTGATTGCATACAATATTCCGTGGATCCGATAGACCGGTAATGAAAGCTGACCCGAAGCCGTATGCTGACCACCATCAGGTCCTGGGACTAGGTGAATTATCTCCGGGCTGGAGGGGCATGTGATTTGATATTTGGATGACAACCAAGAGTGAAAGGAAACAAAAAGAAACATCGTGTATTATGCCCGTGTACTCATCCAAGATATGCACTACGGATAGTAGGTAAAAATGCGAAAAAGAAAGGTCCTAGCCAGGTTCGAACTGGCGACTAGGGAAGTCGATATGATCAACTGCGGGGGGTTAGTAAGGAGTCAAATTTCGAATTGACTGAGTATACATACAATCCCTCGTGCTAACCACTACACTATAGGGCCGAGCCCAGATGGTTGGCTGCGGAAAGCTTTTTTATTCTATATATAGTGATATCATACGAAACACTAACTTTATCCCGATAGAGTTACCATGGTAGACAAGATACTCATGAATATGAATTAACTTGATAATTTCTCCTTACTTATAACTTTAACATCCTGTTTTATGACTCTCTTCATCTCGGATCACTCGTTCTCAATCAGCCAGATTGTAAGCACAACAGCCAGTACTGGATGAAAGCTGACTCGGCCCCATGGCCTGCGGCCGACCATCTTGCGGTAGCAATTCTTATTGCAACTTAGCCGGTCGCTAATCGACTAGGATCTTTCCTTGCATTCAATACGGGCTGTGTAAACGAACCTTGAACGGATGGTCACGGAGCAGTGATCATAATATGTGTGAAGCATTCAAGTAAACCTCACGATACCTATCGAAGAGTGTAGCCGACCTACAGTAATTCATGCTCGACCGCACAACCGCCAAGGCCGTTAGATTGCCGCTCTATCAAGCAAGACATCGTGCCGCTCGCTGTAACCGTTGTTCACTCCAGGCCTCCACTTGCTGTTCGCCTCCCCCGCTCTAAAACCTGGAGGTCATCTCACCCTGGCCTGGTAAAGGCGCCAGGGCGAGTGTGATGATGACGATAAGAGGAGCATCTTTCGAAACTCGTGCGACAATTCGCAAAGATGCAGGTTTTGGTTCATCAATTGACAAGTTCGTTGCCACAACAACATAGTCGATGATATCAACTCATCCTGTTTTCTGTCCGTCTATCGAGGGTTGCGCTGCGTGCGTTGCGCCTCATGCATGCATGCACACACACACACACACACACACACAAGTGTGCAGGTACACGGCGCTGAACGACATGGACCGGGGTGTCAAGCGGCCCCCCGACAGAGACGACAGACGAATGGCGGAGACTTGGAGTGCCCAACAAAGAAGCAGGTCTCGAGCAAACGACCAGGGGCCTAGAGGTGGACTCGTGCGTAGTATCATGTGCCGGTACCCTACGATATCTGCCATGAAATGGTGACCGCCACGAACAAGCACAAGCGGATACTAGACTGTGCGACCTTTTGTCATGAAGATCGATATTCATGATGGTATTGCTGTCATGTTTCACTAAGATTGGACGAGAAGGAGATTGGTTTATCTAATTATCCCTTTACTTGTACCGAATTGGTAAATATTGGATATTGATATCCCTTGACCGCATTTTTGTCAGATTGCAGTGGTTGATTGACATGATAACAGCATGAATAACCACTTTGCTGCAATCTGGTAATAAACAAGTGAACAGAACAATACAACACAGTGCTGGTCTTGGAGTGGATGAAAACGCTCCGCTGCCAAGCGGAGTGGAGGAGGCCCGGCCGCCCCTTGGAGAAAGACGAACAAGAACAAGGAGGAAGGGGGCCCTAGCCCGAGAGAGAAAAGATCCATGTATCTGTATGGTTTTAGTTCCACTGCCCTGGCCTTTTGCTGACGATGTGTAGGGAGAACGCGTCTATTAACGCTGTAGATGAGTGCTTTTGCTATCTATGTCTCTGTGATTATCTTCACCTCAACCACCTGTTTGAACAAACAATAACATACACTGTTACGCACAGTATAACAGCGCAATTGTTCATTTCAATCCCTCGACCGCCTTGCCCTCCACTGGCATCCATCCATCCACTTCAGGCTACAGCACGCGGACCGCTGGAGTCCCCGAGGTGGCGCCCCTTGAATTGGCCAGGTCGTGTCTTGTGTCTTGACGCCAGTCCAGGGCGGGCAATAACTGAGTGTCGGGTACCTGAAGGTACTGTACCTGGACTGGGGCCCTGGCCCAAGTGGGAAGGAAGCGAAGCCAAAGGGTACTAGAGATGCAGGTCCTCCTTGGCCATTTCCGGCGCTCCATCCTCTCTCGTGTTGATTGCAGCGGTACTTGGGTCTATGTATTCCATCTCATCACAGTGGGGACCCCTTGCTCGTACCTCTAGTACCTAGTGGGCGCTCTGTGGCTGAACACACTCCATTTGCCTTTTCCCTCAGGTCCGCCTTTCTCTATCTTGAAATCGCGTTCCCCCTCCCCCGTCCCGTCCCGTCTTCTCTTCTTCAACCCTCCGGCCGCACCTCATCGACAACGCCGCCTTCGCCTTCGCCTTTGCCTTCTCCCGACCTCCTCTTTCTTGGTGCGATTCCAGTTGCTGCTCTCTTTGTTTTTGTAGAGGTGCACTGGTCTTGTCCGTCCACTCCTTTTTTTTTTACCATATTACATTACTTCTAAATCTACCTACCTACGTAACGTTAACCTTCGAATCGAGTTGTCTTCGTCCTGCCAATTCCTGCGATTCATCTCGACGACTTTCAAGCTTATTGCTGCCTTTTCCATCTGGTCCGTTGTCCCAGTACGCTCGTTCGCCTTCAGTTCTTGTCATAGCAATATTTCTCGAAGCCAGTGCCTTTCGCTTTTACGTGTCGCTCGAGTTCAATTTCAAGATCTACAGACTGATCGTTGCTTGTGACGCCTCAGACGCGACGACCTCTTCGACATCATCAATCCATCATTGCTATCCACTAGTTCGAGTCGCTGAATTGAACGAGCCTCACGGTTCTGGAACGGTTGCTTTGCTTGTCCTATGAGCCCTTAATTCATATCCAGGTGTCCATCACTTCTATTGCCGCTGCGCGGCTCAGGAGAAGATGGCAACCGCATTTGGCCCCGAGCGGCTAACCCGCCCATCACCTGGCCCAGCTTTTGACAGTCCTGCCGATCGATTCACTGCGTCAATGAATTCCTTGACTGGACCTCAATCGCTTGGTTCGCGCGCCCATGCTGATGAACCACCGCCAAACCCTCCATTCGTCTTCCCAGCTCAGCCGCCTGCCTCAGTATCCGCACCCTCCTCCTTCTCGCGAGCGACGGGTCGTCGTCCCATGTCGGCAATCGAAACACCCAACTTTAGTTTTGGATTTGCTGCTGAAAATGCAGAGAGACAACAACCTCGCTCTACATTGCCCGACTTTAGCTTCAACCCCGGCGCTTTACTTCCACCAGACTCACAGGGCAACTTTCTTCTGACTCCTCCTGTATCTCCTCACTCGCCCAGGAATATTGCATCATCACAACGACCTGGCGGCCATGGGCATCGAAGAGGAGGAAGCGAATTTGTTGGCGGCCGTATCCGTGAGGGTAACTCAATCGCCATCATGAGCACCAGTCCAACAAAGTCGGAAAGTGGACTTGTGACGCCAACATTCCAACCTCCGAGGAGAGGCCACCGAAGAGGCATGTCGGGTGCCATTTCCACAAATGACCTGCCTATCCTCCAACCACCGATTTTCGATGCTGCTGGTCGAGGAAATAGCGCACCAACCAGTCCGACCAACTTTGGCCAGCCCGACAATAAAGAGGCTCCTTTGCAGCTAGACAATCAAATGATGCCTGAGCCCGCGATTGCTCCCGAAGTCAAGGTGTTGGAGGAACCCGAGGAGCCTGTTGTTTCAAATCCACCTAGAGACAGTCCGAAGCATCCCAAAGCCCGTGTTGGGTTTTCGGACACACTCGAGTTTATCCCTAGGCCTTTATCCCTGGTATCTAATGGGACGTCTAGCACAGTAACGGCACGACCCGGACATTCTGTATCAGGTAGTATTTCGTCAATTGTATCGGGGACATCGCCCAGCGGCCGAGAGAGCCCAGCACCACTATCTCAAACACCTACCCGCGAAATCTCAGATTCGCGGCCAAGCACTGCTGGTGCCATTCTCGAAGGCACCCACGACATGGCCAATATGGCATCACCTAAACGCCGTAATTCGATCCCAACTCTGCTCAATTTTGCAGAAGGCTCCAAGGTGGAAGACCCTGAGCCGAGTCCAACCAAGAAGCGGTGGTCATTCTTTGCTCGCGAACCATCAACCGGGAATACATCTCCCACAAGAGCACGACCGCAAAGCTCTGGTGTAGCGATATCGCCATCCAAGGCCGCACGTCCAGCTGATCATGAGCTTAACATGGTGGGCGAAGGCGCTGACGTCGCCCCGGTCAAGACCAAAAGTAGCAAGAAGAGTAAAAAGAAGAAGAAGAAGGTCAAGGGTTGGGCTGGTGCCATTTTACCCCGAAAAGCAAAAGGGCATGGCAAGCGGCCAAAATCGGCGGGCGATCGCCCTCCTACTCCCCCGGCTTTGAGCATTTCGCGAGATAACGGCGAGGGTGAAATGTACGGAGAGCCTGAACTGCTAGAGGTCACCACGCCAACTCTTACTATTACTGAGTCTCCAAACCTTCCTCAAGAGGACGAGATACCAAAACGATCGGCAGAAGAATCAGCATATCCCATGATCGATTTGGACGCAGCCCTTGGCCCCTTTAACACTCCTCTACCACTTAACCCTGAATGGGAGGCGGCACAGCGAGCTGCTGGTGGTACAGGTAAGCGAAGACTTCACAGTGCTCAGGGTATGAAGGGATTCAGCGGCCCAGGCATGCATTACCATCGACGGGCGGAATCTGCACCTGACCTTCCCCCGTTTGATCCTGGACGCGCTGGCATGCACCGTTACAACAGCAGCTCTACCATGGCCGATGTCTTCGAGGAAGACGAGGAGGACGAAGATGATAACACCAGATCCGGGACTGACTCTTCTGAAGAAGAGACCGACTCGGACAGTGATGCTACGCCTCCGGCTGCTGTTACAAGAGACCCGTTACGGGACTCCCAAGACAAGCTATCCACTCACAGCTCAACACAGAGCATGAGGCGAGCCCCTTCGGGCTTGACTGACAAGGATCAGATATCTGCCACCGCTGTTCGGGCCGAGCGTTCAAGGTCCTCCTTACATGAAAGCGTCATCGCTGAGGAGCTCCCAAGCGTAATCTTTCGCTCGCCATTCATTCCTGCAGAGCGGATCGAGAATGTGGGTTCATCACCCTCCTCAATGAGGAGGTCTTCAGGCAATGATCTCGCACACGTCGACGTCAGTCCTCTACATCTGCCTGCACCGGCCAACGTACCCAACAGCCCGTATGCCATGAGCTACTCGTCCTCGTTCCCATCCCCTAGGTCACCTATGTCTGTTGATGTGCAGCGAATCTCGACAGCTCCATCATCAGTTGCGGATGAGAACAACTTTCAGTCTCTGTTGCTAATGGGAGAACCTGGTCCTGAAGTACGGATTTCAGTGGATTACGATATTCCGTCACTTACATCGAGCAACTCGACAATGACACGGGAAAGCATGTTTCTTCCCAGCCAACGTCAATCACAGCCCATTCTCCGTGAACCGCGGCCGGTGTCGGTGTCGTCCGCTTTTGGACGTCGAAGATCCAGCCTCGCTAGCCTCAGCCGTCTCATCAGCAGCTCTCATGGTGAGCGAAGCAAGCTCTCGATGGAAGTTACTTTAGACAACGACGAGAACAACAAGAAGTTAAAGAGCAGCCGGACAAAGAAGCTGGGTCGCATGATGCAGTTCTGGAAGCCCACCAAGGAGAAAGAGGGCGAGGCGAAGTAATGATAAAGGATACGACTGAAGAAACTCTGAAAGCATTGGCGTTATGACTATGTCGCTGCATTTACATGTGGACACGTGTACGATATCTTGGGCAGTCGAGAGGCTTGATCTTGACAGCTCAGTCAATTTTACTCTATTTGAGAGCTTTGCACCAAGCAATGACAAGTTTAACCACCAACATCGATCAATTGACTAAGTATCAACGTATGTTGTAGGTCTTGGATCGATGAAGGACACATTTTTTTATTCTTTTTTCTTAGTTTAGGCAAGGGAATGGGCGCAGAGGTTAATGATTGCATGAATAGCATTGGTATCTGGTATTGGCACGCGCCCAGGTCAACAGGCCGCTGATTTACTTGGAGTCGGCAAGTAACTCGGTCTTGTGCTGGGAGGGGAATGACGGGATTTGAGTGGCATGTTGCATGTCACTGTGTGTCAACAGGAGGATGGATAGGACATGAGATCTAGCTAGGTATTTTACTGAGGCGGTTGGTAAATTCACAGAACTAGTAATGAATATAGTGCTGAAATCATTTCGCGGTCAACAGCTCCAGACTACGTGAGGTATGCCATGTAACATTAATACGGGAGGCTGCTGGATTTTGGGGCAAGAAAATGTTGTAAAGTTTCAGCCAAGTCGATCACATTCTCGAGACAGGCACACGGCCGAAAATCCAGGGGTCATCAAGTCGTAAGTTTTATTCAAGAATGCTGCCATGTAGTCTCTAGCTAAAAATCACCAGTAAATAGCGATATGTGTGTAAAATGTGTCCATCCAAATCGAAAATCCCGTTCCTAAAACGCCTCGAGTAAACCCAATTGCGTCTTATCAAGTCATTAAATCAAGGCAGTCCATAGGGACAATGCCATCTCATTACATCCACTTCCTAGCCATGTCACTGAAACCCCAGCCATCCCCGCCGCCGCCGTAGGATCGTGTATCGCGCTCCACGCGGACAGAGGTGTTGCCGCCCATGCCGCTGGCCATGCGGACGGCTTCACCCACGAGGCCGGCTGAGTTGCCACTGGCTGCCTTGGAGGCTATGCCGAGCATGCGCTCAATAGCGGGTGGGATGCGCAGGCCGAAGCGGGCGAGCAAGGCGGTTAGGGCGCCGCCGGTTATGAGGGGCATGATGACCATGAAGAAGACCTTCCATGGGTGGCGCTTGGCCCAGTGGACGAGATCGCGGAGAAGGCGCTTGAGCTGTTTGTATGTCTTTTGGACGAAGCCCTGACGAGGGGAGCGTTTGTAGTAGGACGAGCGATCTATGTTGTATTAGAGGCTGACTCTCCTCTTTGTGTAGAAAGGTACTATAGGTGGGAACTTACTCGTTCCAAAGAAGCTGGAGCGGCTATTATTCCCTCCCAAGCCAAAGAATGAAGCTCGGGAGGAATTGTTCTTGCCATAGCGGTCGCCGCCAAAGATGGAGAAGCCGCGGTCGCGGGAGCTAGAGCGGGAACGGGATCGTGAACGGCGCTTCTTGGTGTGTGAGCGGGAGGATCTGTGGCGACGAGAAGAGGTTCGTCCAGAGAGGACTGAAGCGCCGTCGTTCCAGTCGAGAAAGCCCATGTTTGGTGGTGTGTGATGTGGGTGATGTGGGTTTTCTGAGTGGAGGGAATTATATGGAGGGGGGAGAGCTTCAGATTGTGCGCATAAGACGAGGGATGAGATGAGATGAGATGAGATGCTCAGATTGAGTCAATTGAAGTCTTAGAAATGAATTAAAGTGTGTTTTTCAGACTTGATTCAGTAGATGAATGCTGAATGGAGGAGTCAACAAAAGGCGGGTATGGATGGGTATGCGAACCGACAGTGCAGATGCAAGTCAGAGCTGACGCGAGAAAGCAAGCAAGCACTACACTACGGCAAGTGGGTTTTGGTTGGGTAGAGTGAGTATTGCCTTCTCACCGTAAATTCAAGTGGCTGGCGACGATTCGATTCAACTTCTCCACTTTGCACCTAACGCACGCACTCTTTTACGGCCCTAACACGCGGCCCATGACCCCTGAAACTACCTATGTACCAGTAAATCTAACACTTTCTGTGGTTCCTCTTAAATTTTTTAACCTTCTGAAGCGCCTTGGGCGGCTCACGATTTCTCAGCTGAGTTCTTTGGCTTTGACCAGGGGATCCCCTAGGTCGTCTTTTGATCGTTGATCGTGCACACGGACCTCGACAATGAGATTTGCGAGTCGCTTGACAGAGCACGGTTCAATCAATAAAGACAAGGCTTAAAAGGCTTGTTTTTTTTTAAAACGAAGAAAACAGCAACTTTAATGCTTGGGTTATACCTCCACTTATACATGATGTTACCCTATGTCGACCTCTAGAAAATTGTCACGTACGCTCATACGAGGCCTCTGACTCAGGAAAGATAATATCATCATATATCAGGCTTCGCTTGTATAAGCGAGAAGTTATTTTATCTGGAAATGGCCTGCGGTGAAGCCCTAATTATGCCCTGGGGCTTGAATTGGATTTACATGGATATTGGCTGTGACTCAACTTGTTGAAAACTTTTAACAAAGTCCCATAATTGACCAGCACAGAAGTGAAAACCTTTCACTTTTGATATCTGCTGTCACTGTTGCTGTCAACGCCAACGCATGTAAATAACTTACTCATGATTCTGTAGAGTCGAGACCAAACTGGATCATACTTTTCGTCCCGTCCCGTCCCGCTCAACTCCACAGACGATTAAGCACAGAAGAGTAAAAATCCCAGTATTGAGGGTCAAGAATCAGAGCAAGACCCATATCTGCCCAAGAGTAACGTAAAAATAGAAAAGGGCCGAGCTGTAACATACACTAGGGTAAGGTAGACAGCTTGGGACCTGATTAACTTTAGCTCAGCGGATCAGGGCAAGGCTTGGCAACGTCTACATGGAATTGATGATTTTGTCATGAAGAAATCATGATATGTGCCGTGCAATGGGCATACTACTTTGACATGCATAGGCAAGTACCTATAGATGTGATGTCTGTTCTGGTCTCAGTAGTTGAGCACAGCGGTGTGTGGGTGAACCTCATGCGCCTCGCTATAATCATTATCCATGAGAGCATACCCAGTAAATCCGTACGTCGTGTAAATACTCCTCAATAGAATGGGAAAAAAAGATACCATAGCAGTTATCGTTTGCTCAATTCGTTCATATATAGTTCATATGATCAAGACGTCCAAAAGTAAACCTTCACATTCGGGTTAAGCCCGGCTAATAGCAGTTCGCTTATCCAATATCAACGCACACATTAAACCCGAGCATCACGATTCCATGGCGTTTCTCGACACTGATAAAACGACAATCAAGCAAAAAGGATATTCGCAAATCAGTAAAAACAGCAAAAAAAGAGTACCATAGCAGCTACTGGTTGACGAAGGACATGCCTGCGATTATACCTATGCATTTTCATCCCAGGCCGTCAACCTCTGGGCCATATCGGCGCTGGCATATTTAGCGACAGTCCTGTCATTGTCAATTTGAAACTTCATTACTATGACCTTTTGGGAGAGTCTGCGTGTCACCTTAATGTAACGGCAACTGGACACGACTATTCAGTCCACTGAATAATACCGGCCGCAACGCTCGGTGGATGAATCTCCCAGGCAAATTAGGTGTGTTTAACGCAGTAGATTGAAGGATAGATAACAATGAGCGTATCTAAGGGGTCGTATCGCTAGAAGAGCTCGCTGCGCTGGATGGTATCTACTTGATATCGCTAGCACCTGACGACCCTTTTCTATTAGAAATAAAATTAACTCTATTAAATAAAAAAAGAAAAAAAGATTGATTATAGCAATTGCACGTTTCGATCGTGCGCTTTTTACTGTTAGCTTTCTGATTTCCTTGAACGGAAATCGAACCTGAGACTTACACCTCCGGGTTATGAGCCCGGCGCGCTTCCACTGCGCCAAATTGCTTTACCTGTTGAATTTACATTTACAAACAATAACTATATAGCTTGATACGCTACGCTAAGGTAAATGGTAGGAGGCGGTTATGCTTGTTTAGTTTAACAACAAATGCAGCGTGATCTGTGGGAGCGGTTGTAGCAAGCTGCCTACTGTATAACACGAGCTTGTGTATGTACCAGTTGGCTAGGCAGCTTGCCCGACTATTGATTGCAACCCCGATTACTTCCACTGTAGGTAATATATGTCATTAAACTCGATAGTCAAAGAAACTCTGATGATAGTCATACACTTCTACCAACCTCTCAGCATATTTAACGATAGATTTGGTTGCAGTAGAACTTATACCTCGTATAATTTACTGTACTGATGCAAGCTACATATATACTAAAGTACACGTTTCCCTTACTCTATACCGTCAATAGAGTCCTCACCGATAAAGTAATTTGGCGCAGTGGCCGTCTTTCCTGTGACGGTTTTTCATGAGCGGAGCCCGGAGGGAAGATCCACTTTTACCGGCGTGGCGCATACGCAAGCCGGCCCCGAAGCGAGAACCCTAACGTAAAAATAAACGACCAATATTGTAAGGATCGAAGGGAGAGAGGGGCGCTATAATGAGCGACGAGCAGTTTATGAATGAAGTGAGAGTTGATCGAAGACAGATTGGCACCTAGGTTACCTCTGCATACCATTATATCCTGGACACCATGAGCCAGGAAATCAACTTTTTCCCAGCTGACCGACATCGCAATGCCGAGGAGCAATTTGTCGTCAAATGATCACTCAGGCGCAAAAGCGATCGTATTCAGCCACGGCCAGAATGAGACTGGACGCCAGCTTTGAAGTGAACATGTCATACATAAGGGCGTACCAAGGGCGCTTAATAAAGCAGTCATTTTATATTCGGGCATCAAACTATTCCTCCACGTGGTCGCTGTTGCTGTAGATTCTGACGATCTCTAAATTTAAATGCAGTGAATAGTCGTCGCGACGCCGTTGCAGAGCACAGATATGTAGTCGTTTCCCTGGTTAGTGGAATTAAATACCACGCCTTTCTCAAATGAAATATTGGTCTTCATACCAGAGAAATTCCAGAAGATGAGCCATCGCTTACTGTGCGAAGCTTATATTTGAGGCACGGAGGACCTTACAATCCGTTGGTGCACATAGGTAAAGTCAGTCAGGATATCCATAGTGGGCTGAGGCCTTAATCATAACTTGGCTTCAACGTGTTATCTTGCGGGCATGGGGTCCATATGGATCACAGCCGACAATTTCAAGTCGAATTGTAGCATAGGCTCATAAGTCCCTGACGTAAATTGGAAAAGGCGTCCTCGGTCAAGACTGGCTCTCTATGGACAAGTTGGCATACTGTCTTATTCAACCGTTGAAAGTGCTTTTAACGTACAATTTTAACCAGCCACCTGCTCTGCTCGGTGGATAAATAGAACAAGAAGAGTATTGGCCACGCCTATCATGCTGAGTGATTTCTATTATAAGTATGTAAAAACAGGATCTTCA
>JAATHB010000453.1:0-32424 GCA_014822075.1 Fusarium buharicum | reverse complement strand
CTCGCTTATCATATACGTTATGTCATCACACCAAAAGGGAACAGAAATGAAGCCAGGATGAAAAGAAGAGAAAAAAAAGTAAAATGTATTTATCTATGACTATGTATTGACCTGATATGGAAATAATAAGACTGCCAGGTGATCTAAGAAGTTTTTCTGACATGGCTGTAAGTATCTAGTTTTTTACCTCAGCCCTGTGCTTGCCTGACCTTTCAGCTCCTGATGAAACAGCTGAAGTATTTGAAACAACGATATTACCTGAAAAATGGAGCCCAATAGTGTTGGTGAGCCTTGGCACTTGGCTAGTGCTGACTTGTCTGACATGTTTCAACCATGAGCCACATTCTGCCCAGGGCTGTTATTACTATTACTTATACTTATGTTTGTCTACTCTTAAATAACTCGCTTAGGTAGGGGAGACAGTGCAGGAATGAAGCTGACTGCTGTAGGATCAAACAGGTCCGATTTTTACAATCTGAATCGTACGAGTCATGGCATTATATCCACCCTGAAAATTAGCTTACATTGGTTAATTCTACTCGCTTCAAACTGAGCTCGGAGAAGTACAACAGAGTATACAGATAAAGGCGTATGTCATCCCGATTCATCTTCTTAGTAACAGCAAGTTTAGCATTCATCTGACACTTGTGTACTACGCGCTGGTTTGAGTCAGATGAGACTGTAAGTCGGCGCGTAACCTCTCCTGCCAAGAAGCTAAAACACCAAAGCGCTTGCCAGTACGTAGATTTCTGATTGCAAGGACCAATGATAGATTCTTTACCAAGGCCATGAATAAAGCCCAGGCTCATAACAGAAAAATCCTCACAACTTCACCCCCTGACTCTTCCCTGTTTGATCATAACAACAAACATGAAACACCCATCTTAGCCAGTCACCGTCCAAGAATGACTTGGTCTACTACACGCATCGCCTAAATAGGATACGGCGAGGATGAAGCACGTCAGGAGATTCTCTAATGATTCTAGCAGGGTTGTCGATCCCATCTATAAGCCTAAAACTTCTATCGCTTGGCACAGTCTCCTTGCTGATGCATGCTGGGCACTTGGCTGCTGTATTTAAGGGAGAGCATTTTCGATGCAAGTGTCTACTTTTGCATCATCTTCATTCTCTTTCTCATTCGCTCTTTCTGGGGTTACTTTTGACAAGTAACTAGTTTCGTTTCTTTCCATTCACTCTCTAAGAAAACACTCTTTTATCATAACACTCCAACCCCAACTTTCTACAAGACTTTCGTCACCATGGTCCGATCATTCATCATCAGTACTGCCATTATGGCTTCTCAGGTCGCCGCCCACGGTTATTTGAACACCTTCACTTTAGACGGTGTTGACTATGAAGGCTTCAACCGCTGGAACCCTTCTCCTGACCCCAAGGCCATTGGATGGAGTTTTACTACCGAAGATGAAGGTCCTGAGATGGACTTTTCGAGCCCCGACTTTGTTTGCCGTCGAGAGTCTGAGGCTTCAACCAACTATGGCAAGATCAAGGCTGGTGGCACTGCCTCGTTCTTCTGGACCTCAGATGACAAGGTTATCAACCCCAACGGCTGGGCCGAATCTCACCGTGGCCCCGTCATCACCTACATTGCGCCTTGTAACGGCGATTGTGCTTCGGTAGACAAGACTCAACTCAAGTGGACCAAGATTGCCGAAGAGGGTATTGTCTCTGGTCCCGCCAACACTGAGGGCGTCTGGGCTACCGACAAGCTTCGCCAGAATGGCGGTGTCGCCTCTGCTACTATCCCTGCATCCATCGCACCCGGAAAGTACGTTATCCGAAATGAGCTCATCGCACTTCACCGTGCTCATATCTCGGAGCCTGAGTTCTACATGCAGTGTGGCAACATTGAGGTTACCGGCTCTGGTACCGATAACCTTTCTGGCTCTGGTGTTGTTGCTTCTCAATTGTACAGCACCTCTGACAAGCAAATGTTTGGATTCTCTGTTTATGACAACCGTGGCGATACCTGGAAGATTCCTGGCCCCGCTCTGTACAAGGGTGCAAAGGCCTCAAAGAAGGTTTCTGCAAAGTCAAAGGTTGCAGTCAAGTACCACGGTTAAGACGGAATATGGTATTGACTGATGACTGGTGGTTTACATTCGCACATAAAAAGGACCTTTCCCTTACTTACTTACTCTTTGGAAACCGTTTCTTGATTGATAGATTATGTTGAGTAACCCTGCACGATAGAAGACAAACGCTGCGCGTTATTAAAATGTTCTTTAGACCTTGTACATCTTCTAGAAACTATAGAGTATACTTTTCATACAAATTCTTCTTACCGACAAAGCATATGTGAATCTTCAAAGTTATGTGGCATGCTGTCAAACGTGATATTGATAATAAAGACCTCTTCATCTTTGGTGGCTTTATATCTTGCGCAGCTTACTCACAAGACTGTACATTCGCCAGTTAAACATGCATTACGATCTCTGCACAGTCTCTCAGACGTCAATGAAGCTTGGTAAACAGGCTGCCGGTGTCGGCTGCGGCACATGCATATGAAGCCCCTCATCACTATCATCTAACCTTGCACGCCTCTTAAAGGCAATTTGTGTACACAATAACAAAAAACACATTCTTTTCCATAAAGTTAGCTTTCTCCATAAAGCTAACACCACGAAGGACACGCTGTCAGGGTCACTCATTGCGTTTAAAAATAGAAGTCATCAACCCGATCGCGTTCTGCAAACACCTCTTCTGCCCATCATCAACCCAGCTCGTCATCCTCGTCTGCCCCCCAACCCTTGGCTACTTTGTCACTATAACATTACAAGAGACATAGCAGAACATCAACGGGCCCAGATGACCATGCCGTCGGATCCAGCCAAGGTGATTTTCTTTGACCTTGACAACACACTTTTCGACCACAACCATTCGATGCGATGTGCTATGTACGCTATAAGAAACAAGTTCAACGCTTTTGCGAGAGAAACGTTTGAAGACCTTATGTATCGTTACAGCATCGCTCTCGAAACTGCATATCGTGATTATCTGAATAAGGAAATCACATATGAAGAGGCAAATTTCGAAAAGGTTCGGATCTTCTTCCAATCTTGCACTCTACCAGAGCCCAGCCTTGACGAGATCAAGGAGTTCCGTGCGGTGTATAAACAGCCTACAGAGAAAATCGGACAGTGACTTTGGGGTCTAGAGAGACTCTGTCTGAACTTCGCAAACATGGATATCGAATCGCTATCATTACCGATGGGCAAATCGAAGATCAGACAGAAAAGGCCAAAGCCATCGGGATCTTCCACCTCGTTGACCGGATTATTACTTCGGAGGAAGTAGGACACTGCAAGCCTGACAAGCGTATCTTTCAGTACGCCATTGACCAGTTCAATGCTCCTCTACACACAACATACATGGTTGGCGATTCCCTAGGCGCGGATGTCATGGGTGCCTTGAAAGCTCAGCTGGCTACCATCTGGTATTCACCTACTGGTACGGGGCCTTCGGTGTTGCTCTATGGACACGACGTACCTGTCATTCATCATATACCCGGACTAGGACGTCTTCTAGGTATTGCCTAGCAGATTGGACCAGCAAAAGGTAAGAAAGAAACATCATTCATGAAGTTCAACTAATAATTTTAAAGGCCATATACTGGTGCGAAAAAGAGATAATTTGCCCATTAGTGATATCTTTAGTAAAGGACCCGGGGAGTTTTAGCTGGAACGAGATGGCTTGCTGTGATATCTCAATTCTTAAAAACGCTTTATCCAGTATTAGCGTTACTTGATTTATAAACTGGAAGTGCAATATTTGCAAACAACGTAGGTATTATTTTCTTTTATGGGTAGTTCCGGTGCCTCCAGCGCCCTACATAATGGTTGTCCTGTTATGCCAGCGAGAAGGCATCTCGGTCATCTAGCAACTCCTGTTTGCATAACTCCCTATCCGCTGGAAAAGGTTGCAGGCTGAGAAGGGCTTTAGCTAATTCACGTGGCGCAGAATCTAGTTTCTCTCTAGTCTTTGAGAACAGGACGATGACCTAAGAGGCTGGTAGAGCTGCGAGTAGGACAGCTTGCCAAGTTTGATTTAACAGCCTACTGTACTATGACAACTCAGAGCTCACTGACCTTTGATAGGCTCGGCAGCGAATGTATTACACCCCGCTCAACCCAGCCGTGCCGGGTACGGGCTGTACTACCAGTGTTTTTGCCGCTTTTGAGACTTTTCGCAGATCTCGTGTGGATCTTGTCCATTCAGCTCCAAATCCTTGGATTAATGATTGGATTACAACCGAATAGAATGACGTGTCTGAAGGGTTTCCTGGCGTTTGACCTTGGCAAGACGTAGATCAGTTATGGTTTGTGACCGCTGTGGTTCTCGCATTGATATATAATCTGTTGATATGTTGCCAGAGATTCCTATCTTCTTACAATCTGTTATGTCTCCACCTCTTTCTCACTTTTTCCCTTTGATCCACCCCTCTTCTCCTATAGCCAAGTGAAATTTCTGCGTCTTTTTCTTCCCCCAACCGTATTGGAAGTTTACGTACGCGCCCTACAACAGCCGACTCCATTCGCCATGGCCGCACAAGTCGAGATTGTGGACGCTCTTTTCTGCCAGGAACACCTAAAGGAAGTGGTTCGTTTTTCTCATCATACTCTAAACCAGAAAGGCACTCTAACTTCTTACGTCCAGTGTGACGATTGTGAGCTAGACCTCCGGGAAGAGAATGATGGATTCTATGGAGTACGTATTGTATCCTGTTCCACTCACCTTTACCTCTCTAATTTTCTCTCGCCTGGATTTAGATGAGTTCATTAGATCGAGACGGTATCGAGTACCCCCCTGTTACTCTCAACGACGACGGCGTATATTGTTGTAAGCAACATGAAAGCAGTGGTAAGTAGTGCCCTTCCTCGTTCGGTATTTGGTTCTTGCTAACCTTCTTATATAGGATGCTCTCAATGTTTTGTATGGAAGAAATTAATCACTAAAGCCTATGCGAAGGCCAAGAGAGAAGGCAGGGCCTGATCCTGTCATCCTCGTCCATGCATGCTCATTACCAATGAGAGCTTTAGTCCAATAGTGGTATGGGTCTCAAATGATATAGCAGATGTTTCGCGTCGGGGTGAGGAATAAATATGTGTACTCCGATGCTAGCTAAGTCAAGAGTACTTTGGTTATATCCAATGACTGGAAAAGCCCTGTAATGAAATTGACTTGGAGATACAATAGCGTAGCGGGTTCACTTATATACTAGTAAATATGATATATCCCTTGAGTTATTGACTGTGCTGCTTAGTCGCAGATATTGTGATGGAACCACTAGCTGTTCTGCGAGGAATCAATTGATACCTTCAGTGCAGCCAGCCCAGGCACAATATTACTTGCGAGCTCCCATGCTACAGTCTCACCATACGTCGAGAACTTTAGCACTGGTGAAACCTTAGGGCCCTTGTAGATCCTTTCAGGATCACTCATTGCCATCGGCCACAAGTCTTTGAGAAAGGCGCCCTGGGTAACCAACATCGCACCTAGCTCATCCCATAGTAGACTGCCCAAGATCCGTAGTGTTCCTTGATAGCCTGGCGACTGGATACTCTCTTCGTGAGCTGCTTCATGTTGCGCATCGATAGCAAGGACGAACTTTTCGCTATTCTTTCCAGGGTCGAGATATGACTGCATGGTAGCTTCGTCGATAGCCAGGAACACCCGCGTATGGACGGAAGTCTCGGATAGCGTCTGGAAATGTCTGAACAATGGTTAACTTTAGATGGATGAGTATTCCTTGGATCCATGTACTTTCTGGCTGCTTCAAAATCACCATCTGGGATGTCATGATCCTTGCCATCTATCCAATTCAATGTGCAAGCTTGGCGAATGTCATCAATGCCAGTCTTGTCCCTGCCCCAGTCCGAGATATCCGCCTCAAACTTGGCTTTGAACTCTTCCCACATCTCATTATCGTGCTTGTGGCAAATCCGGTATGCCACGAATCCCAAACGAGGCTTTGCGAGACGTTGAATATATTCAATCCAGCGGTCCACGGCTTGAAGGTGAGGGAGGCCTCGAAGTTCTTGCCGGGCTTGCGTCTGAGCATCAATCTGGCTCAAAACTATTATGAGCATAACTGCAGGGTCGTTCATAGGTACGGAGGGGCTCAAAAGGTGGAAGTCATGCAGTTCATGAAGAGCATACTCCTCCTTTCAATGTAGGTACCTAACGCGCTTGCCATAGTCAGATCTTCGCCAATTGACGTTGGCAGACCAGCTGGTAGGATTCTCACGGAAACCTCCGCCGTGTGCTGTTGTCAAAGGTTCATTATCTTTGGCCGGAAGGTTGTCGCCCCTGTACCCATCTGTGGGTAAGAATATCCTATAATCAGCTTGGGCCGCGTTCTCGGCAAGGTCGTGAAGCTTATTTGTCAACTTCCATTGCTTATCGTCGTAATGGTTTCGGTCGGCAGGATAGTGATGGGCGAGCTCTTGCACAATCGGATCTCGAAGACGATCAATATGCTCAATGACCCATCGATGCGCATGTTCAGAAATAGATTCGTAGTGGGCTTTGATGTACTCATACCAAAGACCGGTAACTGATACTTCGTGATATTTGCCATCTGTCGAATCCAGTCTTCTCTTGGTATTCAGTGCATTCTCGTACACTTTCCAATTGTTCCATATCAAGTTGAAGGTAGTTCGTAAAGCCCCCTTCACAGCGGGGTTACTCAAGTACTCAAATACATGAGTAACAGCAACTATATAACGGCAGGCCAAGGGGAAATTTTTGGGGTCATCGAGCTCCAGCTCTTTCCAACACCTATCCGATAGCGGTGGCATACCCTCCCAGATCCTCGACTTCATTGCGTGAAGCTCTTTAGCAATAGGCCAGATTCGATCGCGGGAACCGATTTGACTTACAACCAACTCGACAAAAGGTTTTGTCTGTTGGTTGAAAGGAGCAGGGGCCCATTCAGAGGGTGGCTTGCTCATATTTTGCACTTCCTCGATTGTAAGGAGAGGGCGGGATGTCGTTCGGCCTCCAGGAAGATGGCCCATCATGAGGAACTCGAAAAAGTGTGGTATTGTCTGAGGCTCCATGATTCCATCCATGATTCACAGTCTAACTTTCTTCTCAGGCTGCGGACCGCCGAGGAGATGGCCAACACCTGTAGGAATATTGCCTCGTCGGAGACCTGCCTCTCGTAGGGGCCCTGTGATGGGCGTTCCATTCTCAGTAAGGGCCATGTCGGCCCTCAACAATCTTTCCGCATAGTCTGATGGCATGATGAAGGGGTTTCGTTTGGCTCTAATTAGTGTGTTGCATTTATAAAAGACGGCAGTAATAGAAACGTCAATGGGGGGGAGCTTTGCTGAAGTAGTTTTTGTAACCAACAGATTAAATCCCATTTGGTTATAGCCGGGCCCATAGATTCAGGCACGACTAGGCAGCCAGTCGGTAAATCGGGCCATTAATTTCAGCGCGGCGAATCATGTATTGAAGTCACTGAACCAACATCCATCCTCGGTAATTAAGCGGAGGTGAATTACTCTTACAACACTAAAACACGCAACCTTTCCACGTCTCATGCCACGCTCTCAACTGACAAGATCAGGACGGTACCGTAATATGTTCTATCATTCTCCTAGTTAAATACACCACTCATGAAGATCTAATAAGCATCCGACTACCAAATAAGATCCATTAACGTCAATAACTATGCAGACACAAAGCCAAACAGTGTCAAGGGAAGTCTATATCCAATTATCCCACGTGCAGCCAAGCCAATTCCAAACGGTATAACATATCATAGCCTCTATGCCTTCGCTGGCTGAATGGACTGGGGATTGCGGAAAATATTCTTAGGATCGTAGGTCGCCTTTACCTTCTCCAACCTAGCCAGATTCGTACCCCAGTACAGCTCAGTGGCTCTGTCGCGCTTGAGCTGCGAGTCGGGGTAGTTGACATACATACCCCAAGAGCCATCCTTGAGGCGGTTGGAGATGCTCTGACGCAGTCCCTTGATCAGAGTAAAGCCGTCGGAGGGATACTTCTGGTTCAAAGGCGCGCTGTCGTAGAATTGGAAGAGGAAAAGCTTGTCACGGTGGACATAGGCTGTGTCACCGGGCTTGGGCTTGGAGACAGCTGAGTATTGGCCGCCAGCAATGTCCATCTCGAGCCACCATGACTGGCCGCTACTCTTGCCAGTAGTAGAGATGTAGTCGACGAAGGACTTGAAATCAGCCAAAGTGAGTTCAGGAGCTGTCAGGCTAGTAGCGTAGAAGTTGTCATGCTGTCGAGTGTTAGCATTTTTTTTCCTGAATTGAGTTCGTATAGTTCACTTACAGCGTTGTATGAGGCACTTGTGGGGTTGATGTCGACGTTGCCAGCAAAATGAGCAACTAACTGCATCCAGTCGACAGTTGATGCGCTGACTTGGACGTTGAGCTTGGTGAGCAGAGGCTTGAGGGCCTTTCGTAGACTAGCCTCGTCGCCGATGTAAGCACCATCGATGCTGTACCCAGTACTTGAAATCACCATCTGCATCGTGATTTCAGCTGGCATCATCTTGCCGAACTCTTGGAAATCCATCAGGCCCTTGGGAGCAGTTTGCTGATCCCAGTTGAGACCGATGTCAAAGTAGGTCATCTGCTTTGGGGCGGGAAAGGTGTCGAACTCGAGTTCAACGACAATACCGAATGATGCACCAGCTCCACGAATAGCCCAGAAGAGATCGGAATTTTCTGTCTTGGAGCAATACACGACTTTGCCGCTGGGGAGGACCACGGTAGCACCCTTGATCCAGTCCAGGGTCAGGCCGTACTTTCGGGAGACCATGCCGTAGCCGCCGTGCAGGGCGTGACCACCAACACCAACTCTGTGAATTGTTAGAATAATGCTACATCTCAGTGACCGGCAGTCTACTTACCCAGGGCATGTGCCATGAGACAGGGCTCGTTTTCCCTGGTTATACAGCTCCGTCGCAACATGTCCAAGTCTGGCGCCAGGCTGGATCTTGGCGGTACCGTCCTTAGCCAACTTAACGCTGTATAGACGGTCCAGCTCAATCATGAGATGGCCATCTTCTCCACCGAATCCAAGAGACGTGTAGCTGTGTCCGCCACTTTTTGCATTGACAGCAACGCCATGTTTGGAGCCGCAAGCGACAGCAGCGGAAACTTGGGCGATAGTCGTAGGGACAGCAATAGCAGCTGGCTCAAACTGAAGTCTCACGTTGTACGCACTGCCATCTTCTGTCCAGGTTTGGCTGCCCTTGGTGTCAATGGGGACTTTGGCTTGAGTGAGACAGCTGTTGACGGCTTCTCGCTTTGTAGGGACGGCCAATGACTGCGAGGCTTGGGCAACGAGGCCAATGACCACGCATTGTATGGTGTTGAGATACATGATCAATCAAGAGAGATTATTAGAATAAGAGAAGAGAGGAAAGAATGAGATGTGGATGATGGAATTGTGAACGAAGCGTTCTGAACAGTTATTTAAACTAAATGATGATGAATGTTATCTATTGGGGTCTGGATTGGTAGCCTCCAGGTCTGCATTTTACGAGGGCTTAGGTCCAGACCATCTCACCAGCGAACGTCAGTATACGAAGGGAGCCAAAGACGAGCTACGTTACGAAACTAATGACCTTGGGTTTCTTTCAATTCTCGGTTTGTGCGATTGGATGCGAATTCAGGGCATGGAAGGGTGATTGACTTTTCTCAACGCCTAGAACGTTGGCCATCAAGCCAGCCGTTTCCTCTTGGGGCTACACACTCTAGAGTCTGGACGAGAAATTGATTTCGTAAAATGCAACGTTGATGCCGAAAGCTCCCCTGCTAGTGTCATCTACAGTTAGATCCTGGAGGCTAGTGACAACGATGCTCGTGAAGGTCAAGCCCCCAGGAGCTAGACCGGAACTCGGCTTTGCTATTATTAGCAGAGCCGAATCAAAGGCCTCTGGGCTCTATACCATGATGTCATTTGCTGGCACAAGTCTCAACGGCACTTACTGCTTAGGGTATTGTCTATGGAAGTGAAAGCCACGGCTGCTGACTTGAGGAATGCTGACAAGAAGGGCTATTTCTAACCTTCTGATTGGTTCAGCCACTGACAAGCCACAGTGACCTTCAAGCGGACAAGCCGAGAGGCCTATAAGTGGTTTATGCTGTAGTGACGTGTGTTAACTGAGTAGAATGAAGCCATTTGATTGCATATATACGATTAATCTGTTTCTTTGTCATCACTTGGCTGCGTATTAAATTCTGAGGTGATGACAGTGCTTGTCTTCCGAACATGCTATGGTTCTAAGCGCCTGCGTTGCCTCAAGAACATTTTGTCGGCTCTTATTAATGCCTGCTGATGTATGTTTTCTTGAATAATAGTCGATGATCCAAGAGAACTCAGTAGACATCATGGGCTGCAAAATATTCGACATTTGGCTTTTCTATAGTTGTTTATTAATGACTATAGACTTGGCTGTAGGGTAGCCGCCGAGTCTGCCGGACATCCACCAGCAAACGCTTAGTCACGATGAGATAAACATGATTAATAATAAACGCTGGTGGCTGAATGTATCACGCAACTGTGTAAATATCCCCCGCATTTAGCGATATTATATTTCGATAAACTGCTCTATTATTGCTACAGAAGAGCAGAGTTCAAGTCGTGGTGTTTTGCTATCTCACAACCCATAGCCCATTGCTGCCCAACGACCACTCGCCCCGTATATCGCCATGGGTGACGCCTCAGTATTTACGTATCCCTCTCCCCTGACCGGGTATGAGGATGCTCCACCCCTGCCAGACGAAAAGGCTGAGGATGGGAAGAGTTATGTCAATCCACCCGCCGAGAAGCTCAGTGAAGCGTATGAAAAGTTTACGCAACCCCTAGATAGGGGTAGAAGGGGCGGTTTGTACGTCAGCCCATAGTGAGCTGACAGTGAAGGATGACTACTGACGAGCAACTGCAGCGATATTCACATCTACTACTTCCAGAACAACGAGAAACAGGCAAAATACGCGTATGAACTGTGGCAGCGCATCCGCAGAGAGTGTAAGGTCCCTCAGCTTAGCCCATGCTCAAAGCATTGACAACTGAAACCTCATTTAGTTCCCGAGCTCCGAACCTACCGATTCTGGGATCGGCCAATCGGACCTCATCCTGTTGCCATGTTCGAAGTCAATCTCTTCACACCTGCCCAATTTGGTGCTTTTGTCTCTTGGCTCGCTATCTGGCGTGGACCCTTGTCTGTGCTTATACACCCGAATGTGGTCCCTGGAGAGGGCGAGGACCGCGTCGCGTCGGAGAAGAGGGATCATTTGGAGAGGGCCATCTGGATGGGTGAAAGGCTTCCCTTGGATCTTTCTCTGTTCAAAACATAATCGTAGATTGGTTAGTAGCTTCATCCAAAAACAAGCATACAGTATAGTCTATCTCATGCTCAAGTTGCAGAATTGAAGTCTAACAACAACCACTGTGGGATGTATCTCATGCAGGTGACATTCACAAACTGAAGGTAATGATACAAACGTATAAATGAAAGCCACATTACACCATATCGCTTTTGTTATCTCTGCTTGAGGGTTCAGTTCCGATTTTGATCGCTTGTTAGACCAGACCTAGAATTGCAACACCCACCAGGCGAGTCTTCACAGATCAACTTCGAAAAATATAAACAGCCAGCGTTAAGCATAATTAAACAATTCAACTCTATATCTAACTATCCGATTATCAAATCGTCTTTAAGGTCCAAACTTCTATTACTTAGCACAGAGCTGCTGGAGTAATACAAAAACATGACAATTGGCATCCCTGGCATCTCCCCTCACCACCCCAACTTCTCAACTGCGAACAACATCAAGACCAACATCTCTGCGCACCTCTTATTTGTGCTCACCATCACCGTTACAGAAAGGAATGGGGTAGGTCTCGCTGCTGCAGAGGCGGACAACACCCTTGACCCACTCAAGGTTGCCGTAGGACTGGCTCTCGTAAGTGTCGGACACGAAAGATGTCTTCTTGGGGTTGTCAGTGCAACCGTCGAGGACGTTACCCTCAACACGGCGCACATAAGGCTGGCTGACAATGATTCCGTGATGGCCAGCGGGAACGTCGAAGGACATGGACTGCTGCTGGTCCGAGGTCCAGGACTGGGAGTAGTCGACGCTCATCGACATTCCAAGAACGCTCTCGATCAGAGAGATGTCGAAGGAGGCGCCGACGGTGACCTGGTTGCTGATGGAGTGACCAGAAGACACACTGACAGTGCCGATGGAGCCGCCGAGGCTGCTGACGACGGGGGACAGGGCAATATCCCAGTTGAGGAACTCGTTGTCGGCAGTGACCTGGACCTCAGTGCTCTTCTGGCAAGCACGGCGGTCAAGAGAGCGCTTGGAGATCTCAGTCTTGTTGATGGCGGGAGCGGTCTCAAGGGTCTTGAGGTCGGCAGCCTTCATGACCTGAGTGGTGCCATCGGTCTTGAGAACAATGACATCGTCGGGAGAGAGGTTCTTCCTGGTAGCAGCAGCCTGAGAGACAGAGGCAAGGCTCAGAAGAGCGAGGAGAGTGGAAGGAATCATGATGATTGAGTTTGGAAGTTGTTGGTGATGGATAAATAGTGATCAACACTACTAACAGGGCAGAGAGGCCGGGTTGGAAACGAATGAATGGTAATGAATGTAGAGAAATGAGTGAATGTGGACGAAAGAACGAATGAGACACAGACTCAGTTGTCAGAACTCGAAACTCTCCAAACTCGGGGCTCTTTTATCTTTTTTACAACTACATACATCTCTCATCTCTAGATAGAACCAATTGCCGGCCCGACGTAATCGAATTCTTGGCAGGATCCGGTGTCACCCAAAAGGGCAATACGTATCAGCCTTCAGGGTGAGGGAATCCCCATACCCCATATCCAATGTAATCGTGTTATGTAACTTTGGCGGTTTGACCCCATCAGTTTGATCAAGTGCATGACTCGATACGGAAAACCCACACGGAAAATAGCTTTCCGGAGTTTCAAAATATCCCGTCCCATTATAAATTCCCATTTTATAACCAACATGTCAATTTAGAGTTTTTGACTCGTTTCATACGAATATTCCATTTCCACCCCCATATACGGTATTGCCGAAGCTAGGACATTCCCTGGATAGGATGACGGAGCACTGTCAAGATTGGACGAAAACGATGATATACGGGACGATAAATCCCTGTCAGGGCTGAAGAAACCATCCATCACTTGCCTCATGCATTCGTATTCGTCAGCTGAATGCCTTCAACATGTTTCAGGTGCCTATATCAAGCGCGTTATTATCGTTCTCGCCAGACTTGGCATAACATAATAATTGATTCCTCAGGTCAACAAGGTCGGAGAAAGCCGTCTAGGCCCTGACGAGCAGCAACTGCCGGCTTGTTGTTTCTGATATAAGTTGATGCTTGATCTGTCTATCGCTGCTCTCTGTTCCTCCACCGATACTCTTCACTTTATTTGACTTTTTAGTTTGAACTGGCATTCATTCATTTCCGTCACTCTTTTCTTGCATTGAACTGTGTTCTTTTTGACTCTTGTCACATTACATTCTTTCACACAAAGCCATTTCACAAGCTACACTCGACACCATGTTGGCCAAGGTTTTCAGCGCTTTCCTCTTCCTCACCGCCGTGTAAGGACTCATCAGCTCTCTGTTCAGGAGCAAACGACTGACAATGTGTTAGTACGGCTGACCTTCACCCTAACTGCGCCTGCGACAACGGCCAGAGCTACAACTGGCGTATCACTGCCAAGGCATGCGACGACTACAATGCCTCCAACTACAAGGTACGAGAATTCAGCCTTGTGAGGTTTTTCAAGACATGGACCATGCTGACCTTGATGTAACAGTGGGGTGGTGCCACTTACGATGGTCCCTCCGGCCGAGTAAGTACCCATAATTCCGATGCTACTAGAGGCATATCTAACAGTAACATAGTGTGTTCAGGCCGACGCCGATGCTAGACTCGCTGGAAAGGAGTGGGAGGCCGCTTGCAGGAAGATCGCCCAGGATGGTTTCCCTTGCGCTGATGGAGTTGGAACCTGCTATGCCAACCCCAAGGAGGTTCGTGGCCGATGCTAAGCTAATGGCCTTGAACGGGCTTGATGCCTGGCGGTTTTGTTAGAGGGGACTAGTCTAGGGGTTAATGGGAGTGGTGAGAATCCGGGGAACATGGTAGTAGAGGGGAGTCAATAAGTAGGAGATAAACATGTAGTGATTAATTGCTCACTTGTGTTTCCATACATCGCAACTGCCTACACGTAACCCTTAGCGCACTGACAAATAGCTGAAGAGACGCGTTTATATCCTACGTATGAGCTCTATATGTCTGTAAAACTAGAACCATTTGTATTGAAAAGTCCCACTACATCTATAAGTGGATTTACGAAGTCAATAGAGTTTTAAATGCATGTATGAGGCTTAAAATGTTAAGGTTACTTGGCATCGACTCAGAAAACCTTATCTTGCATAGAAATGATATTTGAAGAAATTAGGTTCACGCACGACCAGGCCACCCAGACCCAAGACTGTAGATCGCGATAATCAATGACGATCTTAGTAAAACTCAATCGAATAATCAATAAAGATGAGACATTTGAGATATGATTCATTGAGAAGCTACAGAGTATAGTTGCGGTCGCTGGGATATCATTCATGTCGAGAGTGTCAAAGCCCTATACGTGACTCTGGGTGTTTTTAATCATGTGGTAAAGTCTTCAATAAAAATTCTTAACAGCTTGAAACTCTTTTCTCAGTGTCGGATGCCAACTCGCGCCTTGATCAAAGCAAGACCCTTTCACCACATCTCCGCGATTCTCCACCACAGCAAGACAACTACTAGTTTGGATAGCAGCCATCTTATACTTGCATGTTTCCACAACGCTAGATTTAACTCCTGGTGGTGTAAAAACCTTGCCTCCGTCAAGTACCAATTCCTTTATAATTTTAACCCTTCATTCAGTATCAATGCCGGCACCTCTATGCTCTACCGATATCAACGGGGGCCTCCGGGAGCGACCTCGGAAAACTCAAAATGTGGTCACGAATGAGGAAGGCAAAGGCTAGTAAATTCATTTATTTCCCAAGCCAAATCTTCAAGTAACAAGCTTGATTCATGGCATAGTATAAAGTTGAATTTCTCTTATCCCGAAATGGAGACAAGGTGCGCTCAGATCTGACAGGACACTTTCCAACGATGATCCACCTCATTTTGCAAGGATACGGATACTCCGCAGCGAGACTCGAGGGTCTTGCGGGGAAGTCTAGTTCATCAGCTTGTTGAAGAATCAGGACCGTGATTATACATGCTTATCGATAAAGGCCGTAGTGCATACGTAAATAGAGAGGAGTGCCTATATAGGAGGGACTAGAGAATGACTGATACAGGAGGTCTCTTACAAATCGGAGCTAATTCGACTACGAGCCGGGAATGCAGAATTGCAAACAGACTTCCCTCAAACTTCTGAAGCCACAAGCGGACTCCAAGTATACGCAGCATCCTGATCTCGCAACGTAGGTGAACACTTTGGCAAAGGGTGTTTAAGTGTCTACTTAAATAACTATGGCACTGTTGGGCAATCTCTGACTGCAAGACTTCTACACGATTGATGTACAGTTATTATCAAGCACCTGCTACTAAACTGGAACTTTTGTTGGGGTCCTTGACACTGTTACTCTCTTTCAGGCATGCATCGGCGGGGGATACCAATATGGAAATCTACCTCTTGGTTGCTTAGCCGGTGTTCTGCTATTTGTCTTTGAACGAGCTCTCCTGCACATGGCGCAACGTATGCACATTTCAGGACGCTGACATGAAGAGGTCGGGCTATTGCTAGCCAATCGAAAAAGATGTATATGGTTTCACCATGCATATACGGCCCGCGGCTCCCCGCCAAGGCCTTGTCCGCAGATCAGAACATCTCAACGTCCTCCCGCAATTCGTCAATTATACTTTTGCCATGACATCAAACGCACCCCTCGCTGTAACCCACATGCCAGAAAGCAGAATTTGAGTGGAATGTGAGTGAGAAATTGAGGTACAAAAGGTTATTATAGCCCCCGAAAACTGGAATGATTTCTTGTTCAACCACCTGGAGTTATCCATCTGCCTACCATGACGCTCTCCGAGGTTCACATTGACAATCCCACTTCGCACCTTGCACTGTTTACCATCGGCGTTCTTATTCATGTTTTGGTCCTACGAAAAGGCGAGTGGGATCTCTGGGCGGCTCGCTTCTTAGGGGCTTGGGTAGTATACGAAGTGACTCTGCCATACCTCGGTTCTCAATATGGAAACGTTTCATACTGGGAGGCGCTCCTAGTCACCAACAAGTCTTTCTTTGCGTTTGTAGCTGGAGTTTCAACCAGCATCCTGACTTATCGAGCATTCTTCCATCGTCTGAACCGCTTCCCAGGACCATTCAAGGCTCGGCTTTCGAACCTATACGGCACTGTGCTGGCAGCGAAAAAGGAGCACATGTACGAAGAGGTTCAGAAATTACATCAACAATATGGAGATATTGTCAGAATTGGTTTGTCACCCCATAGTTACCCCGTCGGACGGACCTGACCTGTAAAAGGGCCTTCCGAGCTATCCATTGCAACCCCAAAAGCGTTTCGCATCATCCATGCTAGTACTTCCCCAATAACAAAAGGACCCTTTTATCTTATTGCCCATCCGTGGGTCAATCTTCTTGCGGACAGAAACAAGAAGGAACATGCCCGTCGACGAAAGACGTGGGACAAAGCGTTTAATGCGAAAGGTACGGTCTCTTCCACTTGATTACATGAACAAAATAAATCTAATTAACTTGACAGCTTTACGAGACTATGAACACCGAGTAGTGGGCTACACAGGGCAACTTACCCATCAAATCGATAAGATGAGAGGCAAGCCTTTTGACTTAAATAAGTGGATGAATTTCTTCACCTTTGACATCATGAGCGATCTTTCCTTTGGCAAAAGCTTCAACATGCTTGATACTGGAATCGAGCACAATTTTCTTACGCTGTCGCACGAAAGTCAAACACTTATGGGCTATTTCCGACGTCTTATCTGGCTCTTCCCAGTCTTCAAGGCAACGCCTGTGCTGAACAATGCATTCCGGACTTTTCAGAGTTATGTCAGAAATCAAGTTGATACGAGGCGAAAGGTAGGACTTTTCTGAGATATGAGACTGTTCTAACCTCGCCTAGAACAAACCATCAATGCCCGACGTGTTCTCTTGGATTTTAGACGACTTTAATGCCATTGAGAAACCGAACGACCAGGACTATTATAACCTCTACGGCGATGCACATCTTATAATCGTCGCGGGCAGGTAAGCTTACGGCTTGTACATTCGGGCTAGGGATTGACCTTGGACAGTGACACCACTTCGGCTGCCACCACTTGCTTGTTACATCAGCTTGCTCTTCATCCTGAGATTTGCAGCCAGCTCCAGGAAGAAATTAACGCATATAAGAAGAGCCACGAACAATCCGATTATTCGTCACTGGCCCAGCTTACGTATCTTCAAGCGTGCATCGACGAGTCCCTTCGTCTTTTCCCCGTCGTACCGTCGGGGCTTCAGAGAATGACACCACCAGAAGGGATGCTGCTTGATGATGCTTTCATTCCTGGAAACACAATCATTCAGGCACCTTCTTATACCATGTATCGCGGTAAGTGTCACAGGTATCATATACATATTGTATACTGACGGTTTCAGATGAACGGTGCTTTGTGCGCCCCAACGAATTTCTCCCAGAACGATGGACTTCCAAACCAGATCTTATAAAGGACGGATCTGTTTATGCCCCATTCTCTACTGGTAAGTAGTCCTTATTTATCACGTTCATCAGCTGACAGTGCAAGGCCGCGGTGCCTGTGCCGGAAAGCAATTGGGTCTTATGGAAATGCGCTTCGTCCTCACCGAGATTTTGTCGCGGTACAATGTCGACTTTGCACCAGGTACTGACCCACAGGAGTTTATCGATGGATTGAGAGATTGTTTTACTTTGGAACTGCCCAAGCTGGAGATGGTGTTTACCTCAAGGACCTGAGATGTAAGGGCATAGGTACTATCGTCACCGGATAACATTCTTTCGACTTGGACTAGGTATACTAGTGAAATAGCTTGGTTGCATTGGTTGAAAGAGAAAGGATTGCGGGATCTTGAACTTTTTGTAATCACTATCTGCTTCTCTACTGTTGTTTGTTTGCCCTCTTCTTGAATAAGACTGTTGCAGTTGGACTTGGTAGGAATTGTGTTTGAGAACGGTAACTCTCAGGTCGTGACTGTCCCTCCGAGAACTTCACGTCATATTCTCGTAAGATAAAGCCCAGAATCGCTTTGATCTCCTGCGCAACAAAGAAGCGTCCGGGACACGCATGTCGTCCATAGCCAAAGCTCATCGAGGATGTATTCGTTGCGACGTATTGCGAGCGACCCTCCTGTTCTGGTTCGGCTGCCCGGAGTTTGGAAAAGCGGAAGGCATCGAACTTTTCGGGATCGGGATATAGTGCTGGGTCCATGGTGATGGCTTGGGTTGGGACCCCGATGATTGTGTGTGCTGGGATTATAAACCCAGAGGAAAGTGGGAAGGGTCTATGAACGATGCGTTCAAAGGTGACTAGAAGTAGAGTTAGCAAATGTTACTTCCCTAGCTAATTCTGTCTGAGGAAGCTCTTTGCAACGTACTCGTCAATAGAGGGTTAAATCTCTGGCTCTCCTTCATGAAGCTATCCATCTTGGTCATCTTGTGAAACCCAGACTTGTCAATCCGACCATCAGGGCCGGAAACACTATTCAACTCCTCTCGCAATGGTTCGATAACCTCAGGGTGCGCGCATAAGTCAAATACCAACTGAGCTACAGTCGCTCCAGTGGTGTGAATCGCAGCAAAACTGGCTTTCAAGAGGAAACCAGCCACTAATTCAAGCTGCAACCCCTCAGCCTGTCCTGTCTCAGCCAGCCAGTACAGTAGATCTGCCGCCTTCTCACCCGTGCGCTGACGGGCCTGTAGTAACGTAATCGATGCATCTTCGGCAGTTGCGTAGTAGGAACCAATTCTGCGAACCTCGGGTAGAAGACGAGCTACAAAGGGCCTTAGGACCCTTGGGTATTGCTTGAGCTTTCGCGCGCTGTGAAATCTGTCGACTGCATAGTTGACAGATGCATCGACCCATTTTTCGTTGCGGGATAGAGTAGTGCCTCCGAACAAACGGCTAGATACTCTTGCAACAATCTTGGTCATGATATCAACCACGGGTACGGGTGTCCAATCTTGTACAGTCAATATCAGGGCAAAGGGGAGCAAGCAGGCTGGATAACTTACCGTCGCATTTTGGGAATAGGTCTTGGAAGGACTCGGCAATCTCGTCCTGTACAGGAGGCATCACGTCACCTGCAAATTGATCTCTCAGCTGGTTACATTATGATTGATGACAGTCAGCACTTACCCAAGTGTTGATTCAATTGAGCCTTGAGAACTCGAGCAATCAGCGTGGAGCGAGTGCCCATGTTTGTGTATTTCCCCTCAAAGATCTTGTTTGGTCAGTATCGCAATTCTTTCTGTTCTTTCGCGGTCCGGGTCTCACCTCTATGAACGTCGCTTTGAAATCTACATGGTCCACTGGAGCCGCCTTGAGCTCGTCAAGATATCTCAGCGGTATCATCAGGCGTTCCCCGGTTGGACTAGGCACGTAGAAAAAGTCACCGGCTGACTGAGAATGGTCAGATTTTGCTTTCGAAGAGACTTTAGTTTCTGATGCAGGATGTGGGTACCTTTTCGTAACCTTCTTGCAACATCTCTTTAGCATTTTGTCGGAACCTGAGACGGTTCTTCTGGATACTCTGTTTATCGTTGCCTCCCACCACGAACACTCCTGGCACGAGTTCTTGCTGCTCTTTCTTTTGAAGGAATGAGTAACCAATGAGGATCAAACAAAATGTGATGACAACGTATGCCGTTGGTATGGTAATTTGGCCGTAAGTATGGCGAAGCCCGAGGAGGGGCACAATATCCAGGACTATGCCCATGTTGACACAATGATAACTTCTAATAGTGGGACTGGGACTTGGCGTTGCCGAAGGACAGACATAGCTGAACCATGAGAAATTATACACAACAGACCGTTGGTGTAAGCTCAAAATAGCCAAGGTCCGATTGGTGTGAAATTCGGGGGATTGCCAAATGAGGAAAGACACCGGCTATATTGAACATCAAATAAGTCTTGTTGGAAGCTCATTTATCTGTTTGGATCGTTACAACGTGCTAAAGAAAGTTTAAGTCTAACTCAGACGTTAAATTATGTGGCAAATCAATGGGCCCGATCCTCTTCAGCCGTACAAGACCGAAAGGTTTGATGACGGATTCCGCTATGACACCATTCAGGTTCATGGAGGACACCGGCCCGATAAAGAGACGCATGCGAGAGCCGTGCCTATCTATAACAGTGTAGTAAGTTACTAGCACTAATTTTATGTATGTGATGTGAACGGGAAGCTTAATTGTGTTATAGTCTTTTGTCTTTACAGACAGCGAACATGCCAAGGGAATTTGCTCTATGGAGCAAGGCGGGTTCTTCTACAGTCGTATCTCTAACGTAAGTATTTACTGTCTTAGTCTATCCAGACTTCAAAACAATACTGACAGTAGATATTCAAGCCCACTGTTGCCGTCTTTGAGAAGCGTTCCGCAGCTCTCGAAGGAGGCGTAGCGGCCGTTGGAACAGCCTCAGGCCAAGCTGCCATCTTCAACACCATCATTTGCCTTGCTGGAGCTGGTGACAACATAGTTGCATCAATCAACCTCTACGGTGGCACATACAGCCTTTTCAAAACACTTCTGCCACGACTTGGAATTACCGTCAGATGGGCCAAGCAGGAGACCGCCCAAGAATTTGCCAAGTATATTGACGACAAAACTAAGATGTTTTATGTAGAGAGTATCGGAAATCCACGCTGCAGCGTGCCCGATCTTCAGGGCTTGGGTGACTTGGCACACGAGAACCATCTTCCACTCGTTGTTAGTATCCTTGCCTATTTCTATTTCTCATGTATTGCTTCTAACTCCATTCCAGGTTGACAACACCTTTGGTGCCTGTGGAACTTGGTGCCGGCCCATTGACTTTGGCGCCGACATCATATTGCACTCAGCTACCAAATGGATGGGCGGCCACGGCACCGTCGTTGGTGGTGTGATCATCGACTGCGGCACTTTCAACTGGGGTGAGGCTGCTCACCGATTTCCCAAGATGCTTCAGAAAGACGGGCCCATGAGCTTCTCATACTGGAAGACGTTTGGAAACATCGCCTTTGCAATGTCCCTCAGACTCGACATTCTGATGGAAGTTGGATCAGCTCTTAACCCTGCATCCGCACAGCAGCTTCTGATCGGTATGGAGACATTGAGTCTGCGCTGTGAGCGTCATACTACCAACACCATGGCCGTGGCACGCTTCTTGGAGTCTCATCCTAGGGTTGCGTGGGTTAACTACCCAGGTGAGTACTATATATAACAATATATCTTGCTATCAACGATGGCTAACGATATGTTTTACAGGCCTTGAGAACAACCAGTACCATGAAAATGCGAAGAAGTATCTCAGGAATGGCTTTGGAGGCGTGCTGGCTTTTGGCCCTAAAGGCGGCGATGCGGCAAGCAAAATGCTGCTGAACTTTGTCAAAATCATCTCTCACCAGTCCAAGTAAGTGAATTCCTCGACCTTGATCAATAACCAAGCTAAATTTTCTAGTGTCGGCGATTCGAAGACATTGGCAACACACCCTTGGAACTCTACCCACGTCATCATGTCCGAAAAGGATAGACGCGAGGCCGGAATTACTCCTGTAAGTTGGAAGCCTAAGCACACATTGAGATAGTCACGTAATAACCCTTCCAGGCATTCATTCGTTTCTCAGTAGGAACAGAAGATGTTCGCGACATCATTGAGGACCTTGACCAAGCTCTGAAACAACTACCCGATGACCTTGTCGCTGAGCATGATGTGAAGCTTGAGGCAAAGGTCAGCGAAGCCGTTGCGAAACTAGCAACAGGCGAGAAGCCGGCCAACGAGGTTGAGTACAAGGAGCCTGATATCAACACCTCTCGATCAAACGTTCCGTTGAGCTGGCAGACAATGCCTGTGAAGGTGGAGGAAGTTTTCTCACAGGCTTAAAGAGCAGGCAGGTTCCTGTTGTAGGATCTCATTGTTGCATATATGTCAAGAACACGCTTTGTCTACTGTAGTGAGCTGGCCTGAGTTTTACATATGTGGAAAGATAGATATACATGAGATATCTCCATCGACCTTGCAAGCCTATAAATATTGATGGTTTTGGACGGATAACTTATATTGATTTTGAGTTATGAAGGTCTTGACTTGGGCACGAGTCTATTACGGTTGAAATATCTGCAGATGCTGTTTTTACATATTTATAATAAATATTGATGAACATCGTCTTACCACTATCGCCTGGATTAATCGTGGAAAGTTAAGGATTCTAATCAAACTGCTGGGAGTAAACACTTCTTGTGTATAGCTGAGTGTGGCACTGTATTTTATATCATAGGTGGTCAGAATGATGTTAACCGTTGTAAAGTAGCAAGCAGATCTATTTGATTCTTTATATAAGTCACATCACAGTGAAAAGAAAACTCCACCATAGTTAATTTAGCTAATAGAATGATACCATACTTGTCATGTTTGAATCTCGGTTGCAATGAATTTAAATAAATCTCCCAAGGGTTAGGTAGTTTGACATCTGTATAAACCTAGATCTGATTGTATCGCGGAGTCGACCTGCTCCATGCCTCATTGCCACTCATCTGGTATTCCAATCCCTTGATGAACGCCTTCAAATTCTCACTGCAAGCCGGAGCCGACTGCATTCGGACCCTAGCAAGCTCTCCATGCACGAGTTCCCATTCCCGACACATGGTCCACAAGACTCGTTTGGAAGCCGCAAAGCTTAAACTCGCCTCGCTTGATAAGACTGACACGGCTGAACAAACAGCCGAACCTTCTGGATGGCCTTTTTCAAGGGCTTTTAGCTCCTTCTCCCAACTGTATATATCATTAACGACGGAGATGTGCTTGGAACAGTTCATCTCCAAGTTGCTCACAGATTCCAGCTCTGTGGGAGTAAGGTGCAACTTCATGCTGAACCGCATCAGTGCAGAGAGTAAGCTGGAAATAATTTAGCATCTTGTCCTTGATAATGACTCGTAGGGAAATGAATACTCACGCTTGTCCAACGTCCTTCTCACGGTACTCCAAATACTGACCAAGCTCCTTTATACTAAGACGAGACTTGTCTGTTTGTGCTCGCATAAAGATGAAAACAGGCTCCAGGATCTCATTTGCTAGTTCTTGATCACAAGCTCTCATATCTCTCCACAGATGATGCGTGATCCACTCGACTGGCACGTCAGGATCTGGGGTCGCTTCATTCTTGGATATGAGGATCAGCCTTTCGTTATAGTCCGATCCGTCTTGGAGAGACATATGTTCCAACAAGTCTATAGCATAGTGGCCGAAGTTAGTCATCTGGCTATGGATTATTCATGCGTGATCATCGGACTCACCATCAATGAGAAACAACAATGTCAGCAGCCGGCAAGCAAATGCTATCCTATCGTCTAGGGCGGCGGGATAGTAGTAACAGGTTACTCGTGAGAACCCGGCCGCGACGAACTTCTGTTTGGATTTCTCATTTGGAAAAGGCCAATTTTTCAGAAAATATCCGTTCACTTCAGCAGATACTTCCGCCTCCCGGGGATGAATTTGAGGGACGAAACGAGCTCTTGGGGTTTCGTCTTCAGGATCATAAGGCTTTGGAGTGGGATCGGCTGTTGGTGGATAACTATGCAGCCAGTTTTGGGCGAAAGATAGCATCAACGATGCCAGAGTATTGATTGGTTCCATTTTTGATATGGTCGTAGAAGCAACCTAGAAAGACTCTCTAGTTCATAACTTATGCAGGTGAAAACCTAGTTTATGTCGCAGATACTTATACGTCCGGCGTAGTTCCTATTTGGGAAATGTTGCGGCTTCGGTGGAAGTCCAAAATTGGTAACACAACGAACAATGCCGTCAACAGAGAACTGCAATTTCACTAGAGTTAATATTCTGTTACTGGAGAGAACTCTCGAATGAGTTCATTCTTTGTATAGGATCCATCTATGCTAAATCTCTAAAGTCTGTTGCGGCTTGTTGCATCCTAGTTTCGTCCAAATTATCCTTACCAAACCAAATATTGCGCAAATCAGAAATAGGGCCTTCGAGCTCCGTGTATCTGTCGCCTAGTGTTAAGATAGCTCGTCCATTCCAACGTCCTGGTGTCTGCTTCCATACCTCCGTGTCCTTCCCATAGGCCTGTACTTTCTGCTGTTCTGAGGCCGTTGCCGAGTATACAACAGCAAGTCCAACAAAATGAGCAGTGCTGACAGGCAAGCCGGATGCGATAATTGGGGCTGCTAGATCCAGTGGTAGGAGCTTGGTGATGGTGGCAGCAGGGGCGACGATGTTGATGGTGATTCCACTGCCCCGAAGTGTAGACCGCATGGCGCGAACAAAGTTGATCAGCTATAGGATATTAGCTGCTTTGGTTATCACGGTAGTCTGTGGTACAAACCGCTGCTTTAGTGGCACTGTAAACAGGCAGAGATTGTTCCGCAGAATACGCCGTTGCACTTGAAGTAATCACGATGCTACCCTCGACACAGTTCTTCTTCATGCTGTGCAAGGCAAGTTTGACGAAATTCAGAGTCCCCCGGAGATTAACGTCAATCACCTTGTATGTTGGCTCAATCAAGTCGCCATTCTCATCATATGAGTCGACTAGGTAATCTCCATCTTCGCTTACTCCAGCATTTGCGATAGCAATATGAAAAGCCCCAACCCTGTTAAGAGCAGCGACTATGTCTGGCCATAGGCTAATGTCGCAAGGTATGTACTTGATGCCTACGGATAGAGGCTCTTCAAGTCCCTCCCGATCAAGGATGTAGACTTGGGCACCTTTACCAGCAAGTATCCTCGCCGTGGCCCACCCAATACCGGATGATCCTCCTATCACGATCCTGTTAGAATGATAAGGCTTGTGGTGAGAATGGGATTAACAGTTACACTAACCGGTTACTATGGCAGTTTTCCCGATCAACTTCGGGATATCCTCCTCTCGGATCTGTAGGGTCGTCATCTTTGCTACCAAGAAGAACTGGTTGAAGCAATGCGCAGTTCCTCCGCTGAGTTGAGGCCAGCAAATAGCAAATCCTCTACTACTTTACCGGAGAATTACCCAATCTGGACACCCCCGAACTCGGAAACCTGTGTGAATGCCCCCATTCCTTTGGAGTTTATCCGGACGAACATGACATTCCCCTCGTATAATACAGTCACTTCATTGGCAGCCCTCAGGCCCAGATATCCACAGTAACAAGCAGCTTCTGCAGTCATCATCATCAGCCCAACCGACCAAGAACGAAGCCATGGCACATCGCTGGTTAGTTGGACAAGTCCAAGAATGGATTCAGGATGTTAGGGGATTCTTCGGCTCATGGAACGAAATGCTTGCCCTGACGATTCCTTTGGTAGGTGTCTTGAACGGCTAGGATGTGGAAACGAGATGACATCTCGCTGACGCGCCACAGATCTTGGCCCTCTGGGTCTTGGTTAAGCTAGTCAATGCGAAAAGGCATCCACTATCTCGGTTTCCAGGGCCATTTACTGCAAAATTCAGCAATGTAAGATGTCACTTGAAGTGTTAAGATTTAATGAGAACTTGTCTGATATCCGTGATTCAATAGTTTTCCTACTGCAAGCGCTTCTTAGGGGGCAAACAGCCTTATGACATGCTCAAGCTTCATCAAAAATATGGTGCGTAATCTTGGTAAAGTATGAAAGGCTTCATGATCGCTTACTAGTTTTTCTAGGTCCTGTTGTTAGGGTCGCCCCCAATGAGCTCTCATTCAATACTCATGGATCATGGAGGGACATCTACGACAAAAGAAAAGGACATATGCCCTTCATCAAGAGCGATTTCTATGATGGCGGCAACTTTGCAGCCGAGGCTCATTCAATTGTGAGCGAGCGTGACCCCGAGAAGCACGCCCAGATGCGGAGATATCTCCGTGATGCCTTTTCTGACCGCTCACTCCGGGAGCAAGAGAGCTCCATCAATGAAAGTATCGACGAGTTTATCGATAAAATTGGAGAGGCGGGGGGTTCCTCCGGTATTGATATTGTCATGTGGTTCAACCTGTTGACTTTCGATATTATCGGAAGTCTGGCTTTCGGGCAATCTTTTGGAGGAGTCTCGTCTGGTCAGTAGCTACTGAACCCCTAAGCGCATCATCTCTAACCAAACAAATATTAGGTACCGAGCACTTTTGGGTTTCTATCGTAGTAAGAAGTCTCAGGATGGGGGCCCTCGCTGATTGCTTCAAGCGCTTTCCATGGCTGGGGGCTATCTTTCAGGCAATGTTTCCGAAACTGCTCAACAAGCTGATTGAGGATACTAGAAAGCATGAAGCATATACTATGAGTCTCGTGAAGAGGTGAGTTTAGTTTTGGGTACGAAGTACCATCCCATCTGTCTAACCTGCTTTGAAGGAGAACAGCACAGAATAGCGACCGCAAGGATTTCCTGACCAAGATTCTTGAGGCCAGGGGAGCCGAAGATGTTTCTGACCTGCAGATAGCCGCACATTCTTCAGACTTTGTGTACGTATTTAGCCGTGTATCCTTCCTGTTGACAGGGTTCTAACCATGCCTACAGCATTGCTGGGAGTGAGACAACGGCTACGGCTTTATCGTGCATCACATACTATCTACAGACCAATCCACTGATCCTAAAGAGATTGCAGCAGGAAATTCGGAGCAACTTCAACTCTTACCAAGACATTAATGGTGTATCAACTTCTAGTTTATCCTATTTGAACGCAGTCATCCTTGAAGGAATGAGGATGTACCCGCCACTTCCTTTCCCACTACCGCGAGTGGTACCAGATGGCGGTGATACAGTTGACGGCCATTTTATCCCTGGCGGCGTGAGTAATTGAATTGCTTGCCATAACGCTCACTCTACAATGCTAACTGATTTTAGACCATTGTCTCGACCAACCCATTTGCAGCTTCCATGTCATCGAGCAATTTCAATGACCCGTGGACTTTCAACCCCGAGAGATGGCTAAATTCAGCAGCTGAAGATAACCTAGAAGCTAGCCAGCCATTCTCTCTCGGAACAAGGAGCTGCCTAGGAAAGAGGTGAGAAGTCTACGTGTTGATCTTTGCGATTCGTTTGTCACACTAATATTTGGAAATATCGCAGTCTCGGTTGGCTGGAAATGCGCACAATCCTCGCCAAAATGCACTTCAAATACGACTTGGAACTGGCAGATCCATCAATGGATTGGCATGCTGCGTCCGAGATGCATACACTTTGGCAGAAACCAATGCTAAATGTTGTGGTTAAACCAGTATGTACTTAATTGCAGACTACGTTGTAGAAACAATCAGAACGTGATGCTTCCAAAAGGATACATGTTATAAGACGCTCCAAGTCATGACAAATGGGTTCTTGATGATTGGAATATTATATATGAATGGTGGGAAATATGGGTTCTTCGGTGGCATATATGTGCAATCAGAAGCTACAAGAATTTTAACTGTAGAGGAATCATTCTCAATATTTTAGCATGGAACAGGCACCTTGCACTTGGCAGACGTGCTGTATTAGACACTTGCGGTGAAGTTACAAAGCGTCTATGAGATAGTAAACTGCCTTTATTTCGGACCCAAACCCCTCTGCCACCAGAGTGTTGATTCCATACTATCTTTCTACATCGGTATGACTGAAGGCCATTTTGAGCGTGTCCAGATACCCGTAGCACAAAGCTGTGTTCTTGATCATAATAGTATTCAGACAGTGAGAACTAGCTATCAGGACTCTATTCAACAACAATGGTTTGCGCCTCTCTGTCTTTCTCCGGGTTCCAATGGCCAACATATCCGTCCCTTCCTGTCAGAAAAGTACCCTGTGCTTGCTCCTCTGCTGATGCACGGAATACAGCGTGTTTCTTGTTGGTCCAGTCCAAACCCTTCCACACCTTTCCATCATCATCAGTGAACTCAGCATCCATTTCCGGACGCAGCAAATACACGATAGAGTACTTGTGCCTGTTCTTCTCGTCCTTGTGAGGAATGATACGATGAAGACTAGACTCTAACACTCCGCCAGATATAAACCGCAAAGAATCCCCGATATTGACCACTGCATGGCCGGGCTTTGGAGCAATGTAGTACCATTCCTCGTCTTTGGGCTTAAGAACCTGAAGACCAGCAACTTCCGTAAAGACAATGGACAGACTCCCAGCGTCTGTGTGGGCGATCTGGCCCACCTTGTCAGGCTCGAGGTCGGCAAGCGTGTATTTCAGTAGGCCTAAAGCGGTGGGGCAGACTTCGTTCTTGCGATGGTATCGCTCATAAGCGTGATTTTCATCCAAGCCCAAGGCAGCAGATAGGCGTGTAAGAAGAAGGGTACTGATGTCACGGAAGCTGGAAATAGCCTTCTTCGCTTGATCAAGTCGACAAGAGACAACTTCAGGCCCTGGAAAATCCGCGGGGTCCTCCATACGCATGATTGGGCATTCCATCAACTGTCGACTGAGGTTTAGTTGTTGGAAGTCACAAGATCTTGAGAGATGTTACCATTGTTCCTTCGAAGCCGTCCTTCTTTCCTTCAACTGGGCCATTGCCGTGTCCCGCATGTTTATATCTGACATGTGTTAGCAGATCAAAAACTCATATAGCCTAAGTCAGCTGAGCCCACCCAAAAACTAGATCCTCATCGTGGTCTCGATCGACAAACCACTTCGACTTCTCCTCCTGCGGTAGGTCGTAAAAGCCGATAGCAAGCTCATACATGGTCTGAACCTCTTCCATAATGCGCCCAGACGCAACATCCTGGCAGTCTAAGTAAAAGAAGCCCAGATCAGTGGAAGCTTTCAGGAGCTTGGCACTCGTTTCCGCATCGCCGTCGATGAGCTTTTGCAAAGAAATAGAGCGCAATGCTGCGTCCCCCTTTGCTTCCTTGCTCGCGTGTAAGTTGGAAGAAGGCATTGTGTGGACTTTGGTGAGATTATTGTTGCAAGAACTCGAGTGCAACGAAACCGAGAGCAAGTGACTGAGTTATGCATCAAACTTAAAAAGTTGCATTGATATGGGTTCAACCGGTAGAAGCCACCCACCAAAAGTCGGAGGATTTCCTATTTCGGAAGGCCGAGCTACTCGGACTGGAGCAGCAAGCTACGACGGCCAGGTAATAAGTGTAGTGCTGTGGGAGCATATTAGGTGCTACAAGACGTTTTGACTCTGGGATTAAATAATATCAAATGTAATCGTAACGGTAGGTAGAAGAATGAGTTTAACTGGCGGTGATATCCTGACGAGCCAGCTTTTAACTATTTGATAATTTGAATAAACTATCTAAGCTCTTGAAACCCTCTAACTGAAGCCCATCTCGCCAATGAGCGTTTCATAATATAGGTCACTCAGTAGCTACCTTTGACTGGCGTGAATCTTACATTCAATGCCGGCTTCCACCACATGACATGCATCCTGCTTTGTCCCAACCAATCCAACTTGTCATCTACTAACTCTAGATCGTATTCATAGTGCATCTTTGCCAAGATCAGATTCACTTCCATATATGCGAAGCTGTTCTGAGTTAGTCACACCATAAGCTTATCAAGCTTGTCCAGTCACTTACTTTTTTCCAACACAAGCACGAGGCCCAAGTGAGAAGGGCTGACTTGCGTCAAGGGTGTCCGTGTAGTTCTCGTCTAGCCAGCGCTCTGGCTTAAACTCATATGGAAGATGAAAGTTCGCCTCATCGTGTGTCACCGTCCACGCACTGGTGTAGACTTCCGTCTATAAAGTGTAAGCTTCGAAATCTAGACAACCATATCGAAAAGCCTTACTCCTTTGGGGACCCAGTGTCCATCGATGTTGGCTCCTGGACAAGTTCTGGGAAATCCCTGTGAGCCTGGAGGGTAGATCCTCAACCCTTCAGAGATGACAGCTTTTAAGTATGGAAGCTGTGATGCAGACAGTGCCGTGATCTCATCCCGAGATCCATATCTACCGCGAATCTCATCTCGTAGTTTCTGATATGCACTAGGTGTCCTGAGGAGGAAGTATGTCACACCCGCCAGGAACGTGGCAACAGTCTCTCCACCAGCAATTCTGTTACATGATAGTCAGCTTAGGTGAAACTCGTCCTGAATTTGTTAGACGAACACTAGAGTTGATGCATGAGCCGTCATTTCCTCTTGTGAGATTTCGCCGCATTTGACCTTGCCAACGATGGCTGTCAGGAAATCTTGTCGCCCCGATTCAGTACCCAACCGCCTGACGTATCGTTAGTTTCACAATCTGAGGATGACAGCAACTGGGATACTTACCGGGCCACTTTATCTCGACTATACCCAGAATGCTTGTCTCGCACGCTCACGGTCAGCTTGGGTAGTAGTCTTCGTCCTATGGCTGCTATTAATGGATAACGGCGTAAGTTGTCGAGAACTGTAATGAAGAACAAATGCTCTACAACCATGTCTGACCAAAAGTGAGGTTTTCCTGGAGAATCTCAAGTTAGAATAAAGACGACTTGTAAGTTGATAGGCATTATCGTACCTTCTTCAATGCAATGGAAAGTCTCTCCAAATGCCATCTCCCCTAAAATGTCAAAGGCGATCATCTCAAACCACTTTGTCATGTTCAAACCATGCTGAGAAGCGCCATCTTCTCCAAGTCGGCGCACAAAGGCATTGACGCATTGTTGAACAATCCCTTCTTGTTGTGCAAGTGCCTTGGTTGAGAATGCGCCTGAAAGGGCTTTTTTCATGTTACTTTGCCTTTTCGGGTCTCTCTCACTGCCGATACAGGATGATTCGAAACCGGAGCCGTACATGTCATAAAATTCACTCTTGAACATTGTTTGCTTCCCTTGTGTAGCATGTCCATAAATGTCTTTCCATGACTGGACCGAGGAAAAGGATAGTTCGTTTGGTGAGACTCTAACGACAGATCCTAGATAGATCAATATATAGCCTCGCAAGCCTACCATGTCGATTAACTTACCAAGCTGCCTATGCTGCTCCTGTATGGCGATGTGAAAACGGCCACCCATGGAATGGTAAAATCTCCATAGCTAATAAAGGGTGTTAGATCAAGCAAATGAGCCCGAAGTGTACTAACCAAAGAAGAGCGCGCAAGCAGCGGTCCTGGGAATTGGGCCAAAGGATGGAAAAAGAAATTGTAGATCACGATAAATGATACATAGATAAGGCTCTTTTTGATTCATATCATCAGCATCAAAATCACAAGTTAAGAAAGAAGACATGACTGCTTCCAAAGACCTACCAGAAGTATGACGACAATTGCCGTTCCAGAGACATGAACACTATCGGAGTAAACCTCCATTACAACGGATTTCGTCATTGCATCAGGACGTATTTGCAATGATAGCTATGATTTCACAAGTAAATAGAGGTGATCCTGGCAGTATAATCAGCTAATGGGATCCTTGACTGGGGTAGACTTTAGTCATACCGAAAAGGTAAAGCACCGACGTGCAGAGGACTAAGCTGGGAACTAGTGTCCGACATAATGGGCCACTGTCATAGTCGAAGACCCGTTGATTATTGGAAAGGCCACTTGCAAGAATATAATACAAAAACCAAGAATTAATGCAGTCTTCGTCAAAGTCAAGTGACTATAGCCCTATGCTACCTACGTATCGGCCGTTCGCCGTCTATCTCAATATCCGTGAAGATACCGTGCGGAACGAATACCCTAGTTTATCCATCCATGGTGGGCAATCGCTGGACTACCCTGTGGTGCTAGGTAAGTGCAAGGACGTCTAAATATTCAAATGCCACTCATAATGTCTCTTATTTCTTTTCACCCTGGCCATATACCGCGTTTAGAGAACAGGCAGCGTTGGCATATCGCGAATGTCCTTATTCGGCAACATGCCGAAGCCAATCGGCGCGATTCAGCGAATAAACATGGACTATGGAATCATGCACTGTCCCATCATTGGAGTTTAATCGTTGCATAGAGTAATTTCTTGAGATGATCACTTTCCCTTTCTAGTCTACATGTTCAATGCGAGTAAGCCCTAAAGCAGATTCTATCCAATACAGCACCTGTCTCAGAGCCAAAGTGCATCAACAACTACTAGATCCTCTTAGCTAGCAAACTCTGTTCTCGTTTCTTCAAGTGCCGCTCGTAGTTCTCTTATCCTTATGACGATAGGTCGTAGCGTAGCATGCTGAGATGGCCAATCTTACGGGCGACTGTAGGGCTCACTGGCTCAAAAGTCAGGATTCTTCCTTTTTCATCATTAAATTGACCCCTAAG
>JAATHB010000449.1:0-21618 GCA_014822075.1 Fusarium buharicum | reverse complement strand
GGTAAGCTACTTTTAGCCGCATAGTATACTGATCCACTCGCTTGTTTGATCTACTTGCTTATCGTGTACGTTATCTTAAGTTCTAATTCGCTTATATTATAATTAGCTTCTTACTTTACAGTATAACTATATCTTCTTAACAGTAAGACTATAAAAAAGTGGAGATCTCAAGCGTATGTGATATGCCCCTATTTATGTCCATAACCATAGTACAGCTTGAATCCTAGTATGACCAATGCCTTGCTCTGTCTCACTTGCAACCATCCCATCCAGATTCAATCAGAGTGAAGGCCCATCCCACGCTTCTCTTCGAAGTCTGCAAATCCAAGACTGCTTGTGAGGAAATGTGACCTGGCAGTCCAGAGAAAAGCCGATATTCTGTAGAAGTTGTAAAAACCTGGGAAATGTTTTTAGCTGAGTGAGTACATGTATATCCGTAAATCCGGTGTGGCTTAACTCACCTTTTGTTATCGATGCGGGGTTCGAGCAGGACGTTCATAGTGCGATTGTCTGCTTGCCAGCATAATTGCACCAGACTGGACATCCAGATTGGGCATTTACCCCTAGCCCACTCTTCTCCAACAAAAACATGAACTCCTCTGTCAAAGTCGTCAACAAGACTGCCCATGCGACGGCCTAAACCATCCTCCTTGACCCAGTAAATTTCAAAATAACCAAAGGGTACACCATCCCACATGCCAATGACGGGGAATGAGTGACGCAACCTGATAACATCATTGAGGAAGTTGGTTTCATACTCGCCCCAAAAGGCTGAGACGCGGGGGTTAGAGAACCACCGCTGAAGAAGCCCAGTATCTGACAACTTGAGGAGTTCGGCGTGCTCTTCTTGGTGGTTGGGTTGGTTTACAGGGCCAGCATAGGGGATGGGTTCCATTGAGAGTGAGGCAGCGCGGAATGTGAGATAATTTCCTACGGATGGTATAAACCGCGAGTAGAGTAGCTCGCCCTGAGTAGGGCACTTTGGACGGAGAGGATGGCGAATCTCATTCGTAGTTGTGTACTGTAGAGGTGGTGGAGGGTAGAAAGTAGATATCCTCGGTGCAGACAAATCATGTCCTGAGACAGTCTTGGGACTCTCAGATTGGAGACTGAAAACACCCGAGGGGAGCTGCCAAAACATACGTCGAGTGGCATAAGCGCCGTTCCACGCATCCTGCTCGTCGTCGAACTGTCCCACCAAGCCACTACGTTGAAGAATTTCCATAGCATTGATCGAACGCAAAACCCCATCGTTGAGCACTTGGACGAGCCAGTCTCCCTTTGGTCTCGCGTCAGGAGGAGTGTTCTTGGACTGTGGCGTATTCATGGACAGAGGTGGCTCGTCTTGCTGGAAGTACCAATAGAGAGCCACATAAAGCATGAAGGCCACTTGACGAGCACTGACGGTGGGGTCATCTTGACCATGGCGAGCAACACTCGAGATGAAAACCGTGTCGTCTTGTAGGCTTGGTTTGAGGAGGCCAGCGCCATTGACTTGATTTGACGTATGGCCGTTGCCGTTAAATGCACCGCCGTTGGCGGATTCATGATAGTCTGGCTTTGCCTGCTTCTGGAAGAGCACAGTCCAACTGAAAGGAATTCTCTGCTGTCTTGCCTGGTCACGCTGCTTGAACCGCAGACCGGCCGAGTCAGGTTCAACGGTGAAGGAGAGACCGTCTGGCAAGCAAACAAAGGCTGAAGACGAAGGCTTGATCATGACGATGATCAGTGCTTAAAAATTGGAGTTTGTTTACAGTCATTCACCACTTTGATAGCCAGACATGGAACGGATTATATAACGTAAATCGATTGGAGGACTTCCCCGCCCCGCGAATACATAGTGTAGAGTATTTTGACAGGTCTGCAAGGTAAATGAAGTCCTCGGTTCAAATGAAGAAGAGTGTTTAACTGATTTGTCTGCCGGTAAAGCTTGGTAGTGCGTCACTTGAATTCAAGTTTGATGCTAATTCTTCTATTGCAATGACGGAAACTCTATTGCGCTTGTACTAGTCCATGATCCACCCACGTTTCTTCGGTCTGCTATAACGCGGGATGGCGTCGGCTATATATCCGAAAACGGCGCCTATCCGGTGGCTGAAAAGAAATAGGGTGTGATGTGATATGATTCTGACCTTTGACTTGCTGTTGGTTGTTAGTAGCTGACGCTGGCTTACGCTAGATTTTATCTTATCAATCTGCATGACGGCACTGCCTTGATCCGAATGCTACTCTCCTTCACGCACCGCGACCCGTAAATTGTGTGATCAGAAAACCTTATTTGTATCTCATCCCTTGTCTGTCTCTTCATTTGTAGCTTTTTTGCCTCCTCAGTAGACGCTACAGCCAAAATGTCGAGCCAAGACCACGGCGAAAAACGCCTTGGTGAAACCAACGGCCATGTCCCCGTCAGCGACGACAACGCTTCCTCGATTGAGAGCGTGCAAAATGGTGTCATAGAGATTGAGGCCATCTCAAAGGCCTGGACAAAGACCTCTCTTGCCATCGCATACGCCAGGTAAATCACCATCGCAATGTCTTTACGTCTCATCGACTGACTCTCGCCACGTCCACGTCCAGTCTCTTGCTCATGGCCTTCGTCACCTCGTTAGAAGGACAAGTGATCGGATCAATCCTTGTCTTTATAACCAGTTCTTTCAACAATCATGCGTTGATAGCGACCATTGGTGTTGTACAGCAAGTTGTTCTCGGTACGAGGAATCTTTTCTCTTTCCCCTCATCTCCAGACTAACAAGCGACGCAGCTGTCGTTAAACCACCCATGGCCAAGATTGCCGACGTCTTTGGTCGTCTTGAAGCCTTTTGTATCTGCATCGGTCTCTACACCCTTGGATACATCCAGATGGCTGTGTCCAGCAATGTGCAGACATTTGCGTCCGCCCAGATTTTCTACTCAGCCGGTAGCACTGGACTCTTGATTCTGCAGCAGATATTCATCGCCGATACGACCGATCTTGAATACCGTGCTCTGTTCTCCACGCTGCCCGACTTGCCCTTCCTCGTTACTACATGGATTGGTGTGCGTATCGGATCGGGCATCATGCAAAGCTCTGGCAGCTGGAACTGGGCCATTGGCATGTGGGCTATCATTCTGCCCGTCTGCTTCCTGCCTCTTGCTCTCTCTTTGTTCCAGAACAAGCGACGAGCCAAGAGGATGGGCATTGAAACCAAGGCTCGTCAACATTTGAGCGGAGGACCCTTGAAGGTTGTCGGCAACCTTTGCAAGGAGCTCGACATGGGCGGTATTCTTATTCTGGGCTTCGGCTTTGCCCTCATTCTCGTGCCTTGCACCATCGCCAACACCATGCTCAACGGATGGCAGAGCCCAGATATCATTGCCATGTTGACAATTGGTGCTATTCTTCTCGTCATCTACCCCTTCTGGGAGATGAGCACCCGTCTGGGCAAGAAGTATGGTGTTCGAGGTGTCCCTGGCAAGATCCTCACCAACATGGCACCTTTCCCTCTTACGCCTCTGTATCTGTTCAAGTCGCGAACCTTCAGTGCAGGCTGCATTCTCATCACCTTCTACTTCAGTAAGACTACTCACGCTCTTGTGATAAATACCTAAGACTAACCTATGTTAGTGGTTTTCTATCTGTCGGTTCAGCCCTACTTCTACTCCTACCTCCTTGTAGTCCGGTCTCTTGACGTGCAGTCGGCGACCTACATCGTCCAGATCTTCAGCTTTTCTAGCACCGTCGCCTCCCTCGTCATCTCCTTCATCATCAAGTTCACCAAGCGATACAAGTGGTTTGTCGTTGGCGGCTCTTGCCTGTACATGATCGGTATGGGTTTGATGATGAAGTACCGCACCGAGTCCGCATCTATCTCTGCCATCATCGGAAGTCAGATCCTGATCGGCTGGGGAGCTGGTATGCTCAACGTCCCTGCACAGCTGGGTGTGCAGGCTAGCGCCAAGCACCAGGATCTCGGTTCTGCCACAGCCATCTTCCTCACCCTCATCAGTGTCGGCGGTGCCATCGGCAATGCCATCAGCGGAGCTATCTGGACCCGTGATGTCCCCGCCAAGCTGGCAACATATCTCCCTGAGGCTGCCAAAGCCAACGCCACCATCATCTACGCCGACATCAACAACGCTATCCTGCTGTATCCCCCCGGCACTCCCGAGCGTGATGCTATCAACCTGAGCTACCAGGAGACCATGACGACTCTTCTCACCATCGCTGTCTGCCTATGCGCACCAATCGTCCTCTGCAGTCTTCTCATGACTGACTATCATCTCGATGAGATGGAGCAGGGTGTTAAGGGAACCGTCATTGGTGGTCAGGTTGGTGAGAACAGGAAGAAGTTGGTTGGTGGTAAAAAGGGAAACCCCTACAACCCTCTCAACTGGTTTAAGCGCCGTGAGCGTAACGTGGAGAGGCAGGAGAGTCTTGACTCGCCTCACACTGCTTCGGCCTAGTCTTCTTTTTCTCAAGTCTAAAGGATCACCAAGACCTTGATGTTGATGGTAGTACGATCATCATGGAACCACATGTCTAATGTCTATACACTGCTCTGTTTCAGGCCCTAGGCCAATACAATAATTGTGCCTCGGCACTTTTCAAAGTTTGATTAGTCAGATAGAATTTAATATTATGATCATTCACTCGCGAATAGAATCTTATGCATCGAAAGTGTTAAAACAGCAGTGTATATAACTAAATCTAGTTTCTAATGTAAATAAATATTTCAGTTTGACATGTTATATCACTGATTCGCCACCTCCTTGTCCAGCGCCTGTGCCTCACACATCTCATAATATCGACCCTTGAGTCGTTGAAGTTCCTCATGAGTTCCACACTCGACAATCTTACCATCAGCAAATACCATGATGACATCAGCGTACCTGATGGTACTGAGTCGATGCGCAACTGCAATCGTGGTTCGGCCTTTGGCGGCTTTTTCGAGTGCATCTTGCACCAACCTTTCGCTCTGAGTATCAAGCGCCGAAGTCGCCTCATCAAGAAGAAGGACACGAGGCTGACGCACCAAGGCTCGGGCTATAGCAATGCGCTGGCGTTGGCCACCTGAGAACTGTAGACCCTCAGAACCACAGGCTGTGCTGAGACCTTCGGGGAGCGACGTGACAAAGTCATAGGCTGCCGCTTGGCGACAAGCGTCCAGGATCTCCTCGTCTGTGGGCTCGTACTGTAGACCCAGTGAAATATTGTCACGTACAGAGCCATCGAACAAGGATGGATGCTGCTGTACCAACGACATATGAGTTCGGTAGAGACGCGGCGATAGGGACGTAATGTTGGAGCCCCCAATCGAGATACGTCCAGATGATGGGTCGTAGAATCGCTCAAGGAGCGAAATAAGAGTACTCTTACCGCAACCCGATGGGCCTACACAAGCAGCATAGGATCCTGTTGGAATCTGCAGGGTTGATGTTAATTAACCAGATCTGATTTGTGGGTTAGGACTGGGGGGATACTTACATCGACTGAGATACCATTCAGAACGGGTGCTTCTTGTCGCTGCTTGTACTTGAACACAACGTCTTGCACTTGAATTCCACCGCCTTCTGGTGGCCCAATATCCGAGTTTTCTTGTGTCTCGCAAATTCTCGGCTTCAGGGTGCGCAGCCAGAGAATATAGTTGGCAGCAATCTGAGAGTTGGTTATAGAGGCCAAAAGGCCAAAGACCTGACCCGCTGCTTGTCCACTAAAGAGCACAGACAGGAAGACAACAAAGAACTGCGTGTTTGTGTACTCGCCAGTCGAGACTAATCGCGAGCCATACCAGAAACCCAATGCCATGAGTAGGAACTCGAGTGACTGCGACAGGGCATATCCGAGAGAAGCCCAGCTGATGGTCGTCATGGCAGACAATGCAATACCGTCAAGAGAAGCATCGTACTCGTCACAGATTCGTCCCTCAAGCGTCAAAGAAGCCAGTGTTCGGATAGAAGAAACTGCCTCGGTCGCTAGAGCCGCACTATCGGCGAATCTCTCGGCAGTGTCTCTCTCGAACTTGCGCTCTAGCCAGGTACGAGCAACGCCGGAGCCAATAAGAACTGGCATGCCTGTAAAGACGACGACCAAACCAAGCTTCCAGCCGTATGCAATAGCAAGAATGCTGGAAGAGAGAATGTTGGTGAGGCAGACCAAGACAACAAACTGATGCTGTGCAATGAGATCTTGAATGTGGTTTGGAGCTGACGACAGCTTGGAGGTGAGGTTACCAGATGAGTTCTCGACCCGGTCAAAGAATTCAAGGTCAAGATTCAAAAGACAACGGAACATCTCAAGTCGATATCGATGTGTAACAGTTTGTCCAGCCTGAAAGTTTCATTAATTAGACACATATTTCAGACAGAGACATGGGCAAGGATTTACATACCAAATTTCCACACCAGCCAATAATGAGGTATGCCAGCATATTGGCCAAAGCGAGAACAAAGAACAATAGTGCGTAAAAGTTGGCTATATACCCCAGTCAGTCCAAACTCATCAAATTAACACAGAACAGCTTACCGTCACCGCGTGCGTCTTCCGGAGGCAGGTTAAATACAGCGATGAGTCTAGAGTAGATGATTGCCTGTGCTGGATATGATCCACCACCGATCAGGCAAGCTAGAACCAACAGAGCAAGCCAATGGAAGATATCCTTCTGCTCGCCGAGCATGATGAAGAGGCACTTTATAACCGAGTAGTTGGTCACGGTCGAATCCTCCTGATCAGCTTCCAAGTCTCCCACTGAGGTCCTGGAAACTATGTCGGAGATCTTATGTGACATAGCCCTTTCAGCAGGGACATGGTCCTCATCTTCCGAGATGTCTGGTTCCTCAGTATCGGAGGCGTGGCCAAGATGCTGAGCCTTGACTAGTGCAGCGTATTGACCGGCCTGGGCGAGCAACTCATCGTGTTTGCCCTGCTCGACAACTTGACCTTGTGACATGACGACAATGTGATCGGCAGACTTGATGGTGGACAGCTTATGGGCAATGACAAGTGTTGTCTTGTCGACTGACACTTTATTGAGAGCATCTTGAATGACTCGTTCGGCTCGGGGGTCTATTTTGTATTAGTAACAAAACAAGAATCTGACTCGAATATCACTCACCTAAAGCGCTAGTTGCTTCATCGAGGAGCAAGACCTTGGGGTCTGAGATGACACTTCGTGCAATGACCAAGCGCTGCTTCTGACCACCACTCAACATGGAAGCCCTTTCTCCAACTTGAGTATGATAGCCTTGTGGAAGTCTTTGGACAAAATCATGTGCATTACTCAACCGACATGCTTCTTTTACAAGTTCCATCTTCTGATCTTCTGGTAGATCTAGCTGGGGACCGACAAGACCCTTGCAGATATTCTCGAAGACGGTACCTCGGAACAAGACTGGCTCTTGCTGAACAAGTCGGATACGACTACGCAGCCACTTGATGTTGTATTCAGAAATTTCCTTGCCATCGAGAAGAATTTGACCAGCGTCAGGCTGATACCATCGCTCAAGAAGACCAACTATAGTGGACTTTCCAGAGCCACTAGCACCCACCAGGGCGGTAGTCTTGCCTGCAGGAATAGAGAGCGTCAAGCCACGAAGAACCTGGGCCGTCGGACGAGAGGGGTAAGCGAATTGAAGATGGCGGATCTCAATATTTCCCTGGCAGACATCGGGCTGGTCACCATCTGGCGACAGCGGGTCGATCTGAGACTCTCTGTCGATGATGGCGAAAAGCTCTGATGCTGCTGCAGAAGCATTTGTGACGACAGCAAGCTGAGGAGCAATTAGAGACAAAGACGAAGCACCAATGTTGATGGACAAAATAACAGTGAGGATTTTGCCCACTTGGTCAATCTCGCCATCGGCAAACATGCGGAATCCCTGCCAAAAGGCCAGAGCAGTCGCAGCGTACATGCAAAAGTTGAAGACCGAGTTTGCGATACCAATGTTGGGCGACTTCTTCTTGCCCAGATCTTGAGCGTCGCAGAGGTACTTGTCGTATTGCTTGACCAGCTTCTCCTGCGCCCAAAAGGCATGCAGGGTCTTGATGGAGCTCAGCGCCTGCTGGGCCAACGCGGCAGCTGACGAGTGCAACATGACCATTCGAGTCTCGAATCGGATGTCGATGGTGATACTGATAATGGCGACGATGACGATGGCCGGGATGATGCATGCCGTGATGAGAGCGAGCTTCCACTGGATGATGAGGGCTACAATAAAAGCAGAGAAGAACATGGATATGGCCTGGACCAGTATCACTAACTTCTCGGCAATGCCCTGATTGATTCGGATACCGTCTGCGAAGCGCGTCAACAACCGTCAAGTGACCAGGAATGGAGGAAGAGTAACTTACTTGTTGTTACTTGGGAAGAAATTGAGCCATTGGCCATGCTATCATCAAAGCGACCGACCTCTTGCCGCAACACGGTAGACAAAAAGGTCTTGCGAATAGCGCGTGTCACACGAACACCAGCAATAGACGCTGTGCCAGTTGCAATGTACGAAATGACGAAGCGACCGACAAACAAGTAAACAAACCAGAGCGTGAAGTTGTCGACATTGCCACGGAAATCTTGTGCGTTGGTCTGGGCGCCAGAGTCGGACATGTAGCTCGTGAAGTCGGACGTGAACTGTCCAAAGATGATGGTCATCAATGGCAGCGTAGCGCCCGAGCCCACGGCAGAGATCAAGCCTACGCAGTAGAGCACGGCATCTAGACGACTACAGAAGGTGAAGATGCGCTACATGGAGGCATGGTTAGCACGTGTAGGGTGAGACAGAGGGAGAGAGTGAGTATCTTACAAAGAAAGCACCAATATCTCCTTGCGGCGGTGGTGGTGCCTCAGTCTCAGTCTCTGTCTCTGGCTGCTGTTGAAGGCCAGTTTGGTCAGGGTCATTATCTTGGCTAGCGGGTGAAGGGCGCATGCTAGGATCCTGAGTTGTTGCAGGCTGTTGCTGTTGTTGTTTCTCAGCATCGCTCGCTCTTACAGCGTCGTCTGGTTGATGCTGACCCTCGAAGGGTACTGCCTTCTCATCGCTATCCATGGCGATAGAACTTTGAATCCCCAACGAGGCAGGACATGACCAGAATTCACGACATAATCTCGGGAGCAAGGAATAAAAATGCTAACTGATTGATAAAATCGGTCACGCTTGTGGGTACATCGGTGGCGGTGACACCCCCTGGGGTCCAGTTCAGTTAAGATCGGATACAAGAATAACAAGCATGGATCTTTTCAAGTAATGGCGTAGGGGTGGCCGCAGGTGATCGACCTGAGCCGGCAAACAAGGGACACACCCCGGCAGTTACGTAGCAGTCCGTAGAACGGAGGACCGAGACGATGCGGTTCCGGCACTTTGGACCCCTCCCCACGCTCGAAACGCTATATCCATTGACTTTGCTAGGTTGGCATGATCTGGGCGGGTATGGGAGTACCGAATACGTAAGGTAAATGACATAGACATGGATGTTGATTGATAAGATCTATATCTATGTTTCACCCGTCGATTGATTAAAGATAACGTTGCACTCTGAATAGAGTTAGAGTGTCTCCATAGCATTCCATTCCGCACAATGACGATCGCGGAACTTGCTAGCAGAGACATTATAGCCATTACTTCTATGAAGAAATAAGGAGGTGATAACTTATTATAACGATGAAAGAAGAACAGGCTTTGTAAACAGAGCTTGGGGAGCTCTTGTTACTATGTAGAACTCAAAATAGTTAACAAAATGGAAATTAAGTGATAATGCTTCTCGGTATAATGCAAGTACTGGGCCACACTGGTTAGGGTTGAAGTTATAATATTCTGCGCCTAAAATATCGAGGTGAGTGATAAATAAACCAGTTATAACTCACCCCTGCAGACATCTGTGTTATCTGGCGACAATGAAAATGGTTTTTGTGGTCAAGCTATCACAGACTCAAAATTCATCGAGTCTCAATTCAAGTCAAGTTTCGCTAAGAAATTACATGGCCACTCCAGGTAGCTTACAAGATCGAAAATTCAAGGAAGAGTAGTTATCTTATTCACATTAACAATTGCTCTTCCAGAGGCTTTAGTATGGACTACAAATTGGTCCATATACAAGTACTACGTTTCATCCTGAACAACCCGACATCGCTTCTGGTACTTAAACAATCCATGATCTCAGACTGAACATCCATGTCGTAGTTTACAGAGCGAAGTATGTAAGCCTGTGTCTCCTATAGGACACTACGAGTCAGTCCATGACTCGAAAATTGATGGACCTAAGAAAAAGCACTTGATCTTTTTCTAATTGATTCGATGATCTCACCATGATCTAAATGGTGAGTAGTACCTCTCTTCGAGATAACATCACGAACCCAGGGTCCTCGGAGAGTATAAACAGCCTTGAATGGCTTGGGAACTGCCACGAATCCTTCGTTAATGTCCATGTCGTCAATCTTATGTTTCACGCCAGTTGACTCATTGATGCCAGCGGAGACGTTGAAGGACCACAGCATACGAGCCATTTGTATAAACAATTGATTACGGGCGATATTGCGACCAGTGCATACATGGTGACCGAACCCGAAGCCTGTCTGAGGTAGGTCCTTGAGCGCAGTTGTGTTAAGACCACAGACATCGATTGAGGGCTCCTCGCCTTTAGTCTTGTCAGCAAGTCATCGCTCAGGAATAAAATCATCGACATTCTCTCCAAAGATGGACTCATCACGAGTGATGGCAAAGGCATTGCCGAGTACAATGGAGTTGGCAGGAATGCGATGGCCCATGTAGGTATCTTCTTCTCTCACAAAGTGTGGAACACCAGAGATGACGACCGGGCGCCATCGTAGGGTCTCGCATACTGTTCAGTTATTAGCATTGCTTGTCACGATGAGAGGGCGGCTTACCAATAGCATCGATATATGTCAGTTTCGGGCGATCCTGAAATGTTGGCATACGGTCTTTACCAACCACTTCATCCAAGATTTCTTGGGCCTTGGTAGCCCATGAGTTCTCACCCGCTGTAAGTCAGGCTACGAGAAACCAGCCAAGTGCAACAGTAGATGTATCCAAACCTGCGTCAGCAAGGATCCCAAGATCAAATGCCAACTCTACTTCGGACATATCCTTGGCTTCAAAAGAAGCTTCCATGTACTTCCTAAAGTTCCAACCAGGGTTTTCAAGACCCTTTCGCAGATTTTCAACGTGCAGCGACCGTTCAAGCTCCCACAAACCATCCGCTTCCTTCTTCCAGGGAGCAAGGAACTTGGGTAAATAGTTCAGCGAAGGGAATGAGTCGACGATGTAAGCTCCAACTTCACCAGTTCTAGCAAACTCGGCCTGCACCTTTTTCCCGTCCATGAGCTCTTTCTCATAGCCTGTTACGAGACGATAACCGTAATTGAGGCAGTAAATGAAACTAGCCATGGCACGTTCATGGTGATGGTGAAAGTCAACCCCCTTCTTGCCTGCCTTTTCAGACTCGTTCAAAACATCGAAAAGCAACTGTTGAGATTCCATATCTTGCAGCAGACGGTATGTGCTCGCCGAACGGAACGTTAGAAGAGGAGCCTCCATGCGCTGGTGAAGTTTGTATCTCTCATCACAAGGGCGAAGAAGTATATGTATGATCTTTGTAACAAGCTCACCGCACATGACAAAGCGTGGGCGATGCGAGTAACGTCCACGTCGTCGATTGAGAAGGTCATGGGCTGCTTGATGTGAGGAGAGGATGATCAAGGGCTGGCCACCCATGCTGAGATGCATGATTGGGCCGTACCCCCTGCTTCAGTTGTACAAATGAAGCTATTGGAATTTCTTGGGAAGTTGATGAAGATTCCCTACTAAGGGTGCAGGCTTTGGCCCTGGTGGAAGGGGACCCTTAGAGCGTTGATCGATGAGGTTGTATAGGCTCCATAATACCACGGCGCCGGTGAGGCCGAGAATTAAGGATGTGATACTCGCCATGGTAAAGTTTGCTAGCAAATAAATAAGGAAAACAAATTGGATAAAGAGATTATCGCATTAAAAAAGTTACAGAATTCGGGGATGCCAGGTTTAATGCTTCTTCTATATCACCACGCCCAGCAGCTGACTCTGGGGTAACACCTATTCATGGCGCACTTGGTCCGCTCGTCTCCAAATTTCCACATAATCCTCTTTTTACTGGCTAGTAGATATATGCATGTTTATCAGGCTGTATAGGAGAATCTCGCTCATCTATATTGCCCCTCGGTCTCGCGCTGTTGGTCAACCTCGCTTATCCACGTGCATGGGATGAAGCTGGATCTGGCCTAGCTGACACAAGGGCAACGGCTTCATTCCGGATGACAAGTCATTGTATGTAGGCAATCCGGAAGGCAATTATGCATACCCGGAATAAACGCTGTAACATAGTTGTAGAAAACCAGAAAAGGAACCTGAGTCCTATTGCTTGTGGTGGCTATATTAGCTGTGGTGAGACACCCAGAGTTGGTCTCGATATAACGGTGGTTAAGTCTCAAGTACCTATCTGCGATGCTTTACTAATCTATGACCATCCAAGTCTCTTCAGCGGCATGGTAGTGTCTCACAAAAGAGGGCTGCACTTCGGACGAGCCCCCGACCTGTGATTTTCAAGCCGAGACAGAGTAACCGGTTGGTGATTGGTGGCTAGAATAGAATGATCTGATTTGATACAGAAGAGCAAACAACTTTCCTATAACTGAATGGAGAGGGATCATAGATAAGCATTAATCTCGTTATATCAGTTTCTGGGACAATCGCAGACTTAGTTAACAGACAGAACCATGGCCACTAACGGGATTGAATAGGGGCTCTTCCATGTTCATGAATCGAACTATAATGCACCATCTGAGATTCAGAACTTCTGGTGGCAAAGATATGTTGGTGATAATGCCCTGTATGTGGAGATGTTGTTGGTGATGAGTCTTGTTGGCTCAGCATGGTAGGGGTCTAGCTTCTCTTCCGGCCGATTGGTTGATTGGACTTTTATTTTTTATCCTCCTCATCCTGAAGATTGCGTATCTCGAGGTTTTGTTTGCTTGAAACCTTGCTTGTTGCAATTTCCTTGAGTTGAGGGAAACTCCTCACTCGTGCAAAATTTTGATTGTTTCCTTGTAGCAGAGACAATCATCCTAGGGATGCGGCAATAAGACCTTGTAGGCAAGGTTGAGCTCGTTGTTCAGCTAAGTGCCCTAAAATTATCATAGGTTTTATTACATGTTGAGGACGAAGTAGAAATAAGCAAGCAGTTGGCCTATACTCGAAAGCCTCTTTTAGTTGTGTCGATCATCCATCAAGTATAATCACTCTGGTGGTCAAGAACAGTTGCGATGAGGCTTGCATCATGGAAGAACTTGAGCATTGTCGTTCTAGCAGTCACTGCGTCCGAAGCTCAGGATATGCCTGACTGTGCGGTGAGAAGATACCGAAACCGATGATGGAAGAAAGAAAAGAGACTAGCGTTGCATATAGGCTACATGTTTAGCCAGTGGCCTCCAAGATTCCAAGTACGATGCAACCGATGCCAAATGTATATGCGCGGATGCGCCCTTGATGGACACCGTCTCAGCTTGCACACTCCAAAGCTGCACTGTTTGTAGAGGGACTTGGTCAGTGTTATACCCTCAAGTGGCTTTACCCATTAGTGTTCTAGCATCTTATCTCAGCTTCTAGAAATGCCACCGAGACGTTTTGTAAAGAACCGACACGAAACAAGATATTGATAGCGCCCATTGCAACTGCCATTTAGGGGTCTATGGCCCTGGCGTTCATTCTGCTTCGCCTGTTCGAGTGTATATCACAAGGAGGTTCACTGGGCTGATATCTGCGCTTTCTGTGCCATGATATCTTCCATCCCCATGGATATCTTTGAGTTTTACAGTAGAGTCCCTATCTCTTCGCTAGAGGGCTGTGCTAACAGTTTACGAGTGATGGTAAATGGTTTTGGAAGGGATATATAGACTTTGTCTGAAGAACAAATCACAAACGTGGTCAAGGTAAGACTGTTTGATAAAGGTGGTGTTCTGTCTAACATCGTCTTAGTACACATGGGTCACTCAAGTCTCGTATATACCAGCCATCTGTCAGACAACAACGGAATGGTAGCAACGTACAGTGTTATCGAGTGTAACGTCTCCATCATGTGTTGCTGTATGCCTTCGCTCTTGGCTTTTCTTCGCCGGGCATACCCGACCTTATTTGGTAGCACCAATCACTCTTATGAGTACAGATCCAAGCCGAAGAGCAGTGGTAGTTCCAAGCCTCCTTTCCCAAGTAATAGCATCCAGAAGGTTGTTACTCAGAGTGTCTCTTACATGCCACGCTCTGGGGACTCTGATATGATTGAGTTGATAGACGTGGAGGGGAATAAGCCTGATCCGCATAATCAATGGTAGAATGGTCTCTTGTTATACCTGGGCCTTTCAATTTGTATACAGTTTTGGCTTGACCAAGCGCTGGTAGTAGACATTAGGAAACAGCACTATGCTTTTGTTTTATACAGCCCTCCATTTTTATTTCGAGTTCACAAACTTCTCGTTGTATAATCAAGCTATATACACATGCAGAGACATGGGAAAGGCGGTTAAAGAGTAGTGGGTTCAAGTTCCGTCTACAAAAAATAAGATAAAAAATTGGATTGGTAGTCAAAACGGTGGGTCTTTCCCTTGGGTGACAGACAGTCTAGTACCTTACTAGCATCAAATAAAACGCCTCCAATGAGCAGGTAGTATGAAACGAGAACGCCTAGCTGATGTCAGGAATAAAGCTAATGGAATAGTGCAGCCAGGAAGGGAGGCTGTTGCGTGGACAAAAAAAGGGTCCAAGGTGCCGTGTTGGCTGGTGGTCGACATGTTGTCGCGTAGGTATTATACCATCAATCCATGTGCTGCTTAAAATTGCAGCACCTCCATAATATCACCCATTGGGCTGGCTTCTCTCTGGGGTCGGCCAAACACCAATGGCGCCAATGAATCCATTCCAGAGTCCTCTGCCTCGAAGCTCATGCTTGAGCTGCTGGATATCGACCTCGATGGGGAAATAGTCTTGGGGGAAGACGGCGGCGGGACAGGTCCGAGGTAAGCTGAAAGCAGAGCATCCAAATCGGGGCCGCTCGAGAGAGTCGGTAATACGGGCCGACTGATTCGTCTGTAGTGTTTTGTGGCAGGCGGAAGACCAGTCGAGGGACGCGCAATCGGGGCCGAAGAGGACCTCTTGCTCGGGGCGCGCGTCAGCAAACGCGGTAGCTTGAACGCTTTTCGAATAGATTGCGCTCGAGTAGGAGCCGTTTTTGCTTTCGAAAGCTGGGTCGGATGCTCGAAAAAGTCGATGCCGTGGGAGACAGGAACGTTACTCGGCACGGTATTGTTGAAGTCCTCGAGTAGGGAATGAATCTGAGCTTCGTCGAGGCCTTCGACAAGCTCATAGAGCTGATCTACCGACCCGCGGCGAGCAAGGTGATGCTGAGGGTGAAGCGCGTCGGCTACGGCTGCCATGATGAATTATCCTTCAAAACCTCATAACGAGGGAACTGAGGTTGAGGTTGAGGTTGGAGTGGATAAGGAACGATTGGTCCAAGCCCTTTGTTAAAGAATGAGGTCGAGGGAAGCCAAAGGGGTCTGTGGAGCCTTGATCGGTACCTGACATGTTTCAGTGAAATTAAATGACGCTGATCTCGACGCAAGAGGCTAGTCTGCATATCCAGGGGGATCTGCATAACTCATTTAAACGGAAGATTAACTGTTTGCGGTGTGTATGACGCCAGAGATTGTTAGGAAGAATGCATTCATCGTTATGCAAAGGACTGATGGTGGTCATAAAACATGTAAAATGACGCCGTTGCCTTTGGTTCCTCCAAGCCACTGAAGTCCTGTGTCCAACCTCAAGTGGTGCCTCTAGCTATGAGAGCAACAGTTTAGACGTACGCAAGGTTGCATCACTAAAGGTGCAAGTGGCACGCACCTTTATTAGAATTGGAGATAGGTTTCTATTCTCTCTTCTTTCTAGCTATATATAGCTAAGTGCTTTACATAGTGCTTGAAATATCCAGGCTCTCTACCCTACCAGTGAGTTTTTAAGTTACTCTAACAAAGATAACTTTTTACATTTAATAAGAGTAATTAATTATTTTAAAACACATTATATAAGACTAGAAGGAGTCGAAAGAAGTTCATTTACAATAGAGTAAAAATAAATGCATTTATAATAGCAATAGGCAGGGTTCCTAATCCAACTAGCAAGTATATGTATTTATCCAGATGAGAAAATAGTAGTTGTGATGCTTAAGTAGTTAGGCACCGAGGTTCCTCAGAGGTATCACTCGCACTCAAGCACATCTATTATAACTGTTCCTGACCTGCACATAACACAGCTTTCCTTCAAAGACGAACGTCAACACATTTTCAATGGAATGGCCAAGAGATACCCCAAGTGCTGTCGAAAATAATTGCATGACTCGGAACCGCGCTTCGGTCGATGCCATCAACCGATTAGCGGTCAACACACAACGTCGTGGCCAAGGAGGGAGACGCTTGAATGCTACCATAAAAGCCAAGATATCGAGCATACTCAAGACGATGTCATTTACGAAAGACCTGTTAAAATCAAGGGACGATCACCCTCCTAGGGAGGTTGCCTTGCAGATGCTGCGCAGCTTCTTCGAGCCTATCCGAGCGCTATCCGGACTTCCTCGAAGTGATTTCATTACGGCGCGCATGTATATATACCTAGCGCACTTGTTGGCCTCTCACCCGATATCTTTTGCACCGGGTGCAACCCATAGCCTCAAGGAGTCTGCCGACGTCGCGGAGCTTTGCACTGAACTTGACGATGCTTTACTCGAGGTACTGAAAAGAATCTAAACAGCCAGTAGCGGATGCAACAAGTTCAAATGGGTCTTCACCAATTGTAGTTTCAGGTCTCATACTGGATGTGATAGAGAACTCGGGGTAATCGATGAGGATCTGCTCAAAGTTGCTCAGGCTCTTTCCCCCAAGGAACTCAAAAAGTTTGTCAAGCTTGCCAAAATCAAGAGACATCGCAAGTACTACGCGTACCTAGCCGAGGATTCAAGCCCTTCCTATGTGAGGAGGGGTCAAATACGCAAACTACAGTATACAGAGTATACAGGACCAGCGCCCTTGTGGAACGGTCACCATGTTTATCTTAACCCCAATAAATGGTTTTGGGACAGTACTGACCCTTCCTGCGATGGGCCAATTCGTCAAACCTTCTGGTACTGCATCGAGGACCGAGGTGTCCCAGAACATTTCAGGTGGTTTGACATTCTTCGACGTTCCAAGCAATTTTGCCTTGAAGGAATCCAAATTTCCCAGCATAGAAACAGGCAGCAGCCTCTCGAAAAGATTTTTAATCGATACAAACTTCCCGTTGAACTTCAGCTCCAGATCCTGGGAGATCATGACAAGATAGAGTTATCCCCCTATCTCTGCAATGTGGACATCGCCACAGCCTACGTTTCATTCTCCCAGGTTGGCGCACCTTGCTCTAAGTGCGAGACTGACGATGAAACTTCGATTTTCAAGCGGACATGTCCACAGTCAAGCCTCTACATCTGGAACCTAGCATTGCGTGGATTCCACGTTTTCCATAAATGTACGACTGGCGACTGGCGCCTCTGCAATCACTCCTACCCCTGCCCGGGTCATCATGAAAGCGATCAATGGGAGGTTAGGACCGACGCCGAATTCACAGCATACTTAAAAGCCCGGATGGCAAGCTACCAGCCCGGAATGTTCAATTTTGACCAAACTGGATTTGGTCCTTTGGGAACGGTTCGACTCAACAGCAAGGAAGAGGATAAAGACCGGCGCGAGAGGGCGTTCCGGGGACAGGGAATCTATGACGCTTGCGCACAGGAGTTAAAAACGGCAGGTGGATTAGGTGGGCTCAAAGACTGTATGTTGCATAGTGGACTGCTCACAGGAGCATGGGCAGGCCAGACTGAGAACGATAAGGGTGGTCACATCAGAGAGCCGGCGGAGTGGGCAATGGGACGCAACCTGCTCGATCAGCACAATGCAGAACAGGCGATCAAGTCTATACACTCCGAGCCATGTGAGTGGTGTGGGATGGAGGGCGAGGGAAGAAATGTAAGGCTATAATCGAATATTGTTAAAATCACAAATCTCAACAGTCCTTCTAGTTAGGACTTGGATATGGAAACCAATATTTTAAGAATCTTTAGTGTGTACTTTACAGCAAGATGCCTTACATTCTTAACAATTTAGTACAAGAAGACAAGATTGCAAACTGATATAATGTGTGGGAAAATTGTATTCTTTGTTGTTGTGTATACATCTTGCCTTTGAGAGGCGTACAGCATAAAGCTCTTGACAAGATAATACGTTGAACGTCAGTAACCAAGATGATCCATCTGATCCTCCAACAACGCGAAATATCGCTCAGTCAATGTTGAATCTTCCCGGATGAATATATAAAGCTCTTGATACTCGACACTGATCCCGGAATAATAAGGCCCAATGCAAAGAGGACAAAGCATATTTGTCTTGCAGTCAGTGCTGCACTCCGATCCACAAGCAAAGTTTTTACGAGCCTCTATTCCAACTCTGCACCCTGTGTGAAGCACTCGTTCACCACAACAAAGATGGCATTCGCCATCTTCCGCCCACGCGATCATATCGGTAATATCGACGTCCGTAAAAAGAAACTTGTCTTCTGATTGGAGGAACGAGGTTGGAATCGAAATGGTACCATCATTGGTGGACTCAGAGATTCGAAAGGGGCATGGTTGATGTTCATCGCCTTGAAAGGGAACGAAAGGTGTGTCAAGATAGTGCTTATAAACCTCGACAGGCTTGCAATCCTGAAGCTCGCCACAAGTATTCCATTCTTCAAGATATTTGCAGACAAAGAAAGATTCTGTTTCGGTGGTTTCTTTCCGAATAGAGTGGACCGGAATATAGATATGGTCTACGCCATCGAAGTCTGCCCAATCAAGTATTATATTCCAAATCTCGGCTGGAAAATATTTGTTGCCTGTCTTGGTCGTGATGCTGCTTGGGGAGCGACGGATTTTCTCTTCAATGAAGGTGATGGCCAGATAAGTTGTATCAAGAAGGAGGATCGACCCTCGCTTCACCAGCGTATCAATATCTGAATCTTCAACGGGCCTCATGATGTTTGGACCAAGGTATATCGAACAAGTTGTATTGTTTTTGTTGTTTTGTGAAGGAAGCCGAAAGGTGAAGTTTAATTGATATGGGTTGGATCAGAGGAAAGGGTGGGATGAATGGACAAAGCAGAGGGAAAAGGTCTGTCTTTATATATTGTTTCGTCGACCGCTGGAAGTTAATCTAAGAGACTTCTGTTTCGAAAAGAAGAACCTGCATTCAACTTAATGGGCGAAAGTTCATATGCGCAAACAGCATGCATATGCATATGCATATCGATCAAAGCTAGACACCAGCAGCAACGTTACTTTGCCGGATAAGTCTTGTTCGCTTGGATTTTTAGGAGAAACCAAATCAGTGGAAGTAGAGACAATGGTTCAACTTCCCCCAGGTGTCTTATTGTCCCTGGTAGTCTGACTTGGAAAACTTGCTGTTGCTTACACTCCTATCAGTATTTTGCACTCGCCAGGCCCTAGCAGGCTATTTCATTGATACCTACAGATACAAAGGAATCAAATTAGAATGGGATGCCGGCCATGCTGTTTAATGAAAATGCCGCTAGGGCTCAGAATATGAAGTGCGCTTTCCGAACGCATCCGAAGATGCCCGTCAAACCTTCAAAGCGAAGCATTACTGAGTATACGAAAGTTTCCGATTCGTAGTCTAAAAAAACTTACCTATTTCATTTTCTCGGCCTGTCCTCGGCATTCATGTGAGATTGTTGTGGATGCCAGTTTATGAATATGAGACAACCGCAATGGCTTATTCCCGAGAAGAATTAGCCTTTCTCACAACCTTTTGCTTTCTGCATCCCTTCAAAGCACACTTTTAAGCCCTGCAGCAATCATGTTGAGTGCATGGTTGACCTACCTATGCAGCAGTGCACTAACTTATGCACTACCTGCTTCTCATCACGATGCTGTCAAGTTCTCGCGTCTGATAGTTTTTGGCGACAGCTTCAGTGACAATGGCAATGGCTCCTGGATTGCAAGCAATGGGACATGGCCAGTAGACCCAGCCTACTACCGCCATTCGTTTTCGTAAGTCCGCCCGCTCTCCTCCACGGATACTTGGACTGATCAACTCGTAGAAACGGGCCCAAATGGAACGACTTGGTGGCCAAGACCCTCAGTCTCGAACTCATCAACCTTGCAACCGGCGGAGCAACCACCAATAACGCCTTCGTTGCCGGTGGTACGGGATCTGAGTCGAGTATCTCTGTGCCATCTGCTGCAGACCAGCTTGCTTCGTTTCTATCATGGGATGTTCCTCGATCAGGCGATATCTTCGTTCACTGGATCGGTGCCAACGATATCCTTTTCAATACTAGTATCACGGGTGGCCAAGTGGCCAGTCTGATCAATGAGAATTTCAATCAGTTATACCAAGCTGGTAAGGCCTTCGACTATACTACGTCGGAAGTTTTAACCAACTAATATCATATAGGTGCAAGAAACATCATTCTGGCCAACTACAACGAAATCACAATGTTTCCAGCTACGTACAACTCCTCTACCTACGAGATACCAAGTGTAGAAGCCTATGTTACCGCCCTGACTCTTGGACTGGAAAATATTGCGGCTAGTTACTCGGGGTTTATCCAAACAGCTGTAGTTGATATAGCAGGTCTATTCCACAACATCACGTCGACTCCAGAAACGTATGGTTTCGCGAAAGAGTATGTAAATCCACCGACGGCGTGCCTAAAAGGTATATATGCGAGCGAACGCGTACCACGGCACTTGTGCAGCGATCCTGAACGACACTTGTTCTTTGACTCGTATCACCCAACCAAGGAGGCACACGCGTTAGTAGCAAACCTATTTGAAGAAGCAATCCAGGGCTTTGGGGCTTAGACTAGATAATGTCATAATAGGTTGAGAAGTAACACATTATTAAATGGCACAGAATAGAGTTTTTGTCCTCCTCTGGTAACACAAAAACGGCATGCAATGATCGTAATATCAGGCTCTAGGATGTACGATCACCAAGCTTCTTCTCTTATTCACGGCATCCTCAACAATAGCAGCACCAAGATCGCCGAGAAGCTCGAATATGACGGAAGGCGCAATGACGGTAGCAATGTATCGAGTTGCTTACAACTACTATAAGAGGGAGACGAGCCTGAAGATGATGAGAGGAGTCAGCTATCGCATTATAGGGGCTTTGTGAGATACGTGATCCCCGACGCGTAGCCTATACGGGTCTACGGCCCAATTTACCTACTTCGAAGAATACAACCTAAGCAGCTTTAAAGCACACACGCTTGACAATTGGTAGCAGCTTCTTTGTATTTCCATAGGCACCATCATTAAGGGGACTTTAAGTCGGGTGCAGTGAATTAAAGTGGGAAAGACGAATAACGTCGAATAAAAGAAGTCTGGCTCTTTCATATAGAAATAAGTTGATATTATTAGTGCTACGTGAAAGTTGTCGCCGACTAACTGTAGTATCAGTTATTACACCGATTATAACACTTAATATATATATATACTTTTAAATATTTTAATCTTGTTAT